>JAPMIB010000282.1:0-65943 GCA_034770305.1 Trichogramma dendrolimi | reverse complement strand
TTTCCAACAGAATAGCGCTACTTAATAGTTTTCAATTTTAGTTTGCAATTTCAATATAAATTAGATTGTGCAGCAAGGATATGGAAAAATTTGAACAACTTGACGTGTTAGATAATTTACCATTTCAAATAAAATAGACGTAGATTCTTTAATTAATTCTAAACATTTTTTATTCTTTAAAATTTGTTCGTTAAAATGAAACTCATTGAGTAAAAATGGTTAAAGTACTAATTTACACGAAAATAATGTTTATTTTATAGCGTTTAGCAGAGTTTTTTTATCTTACAATTATTTCCTGACATTGGCGTCTCACACCAATACCATATACTTCAGTGTAGAAAGCTTGGATAACAAGCTACGCCATTTCGCACGTGCTTACGAAGACAATCACTCATGCGAATGTGGTCAAAAAAATCTCTTCAAAAAAATTTAAAAATTTAAAAAAATTAAAAAAAAAATAAAGAAAAAATTTTTGGAGAGATTTTCTTGAACCTCATCTTCGAAAGAGAGTTTTTTTTCTCCGCAAGTTTTCAGGAAAAATTTTTTTGATCGCGCATCACTGGAACGGTGATACTCTTCGTAAGCACGGTCGATTTGTTTTTTTTTCAAAAGGCCAGTCTATAAAAATTACTTTGCCATGATTTGGATGATTTGGATTCTTAAAACCTCGATGGGCATCTCGGTAGTCGGAGCTTGAAAATTTAAAAAAGGTGAGTTATAAGAACTTATGAGAAACACGATAAATTGGATGTTTTTTATGATTTTGTATTCACTTACGATATTAAATTGTCATCGAAAGGGAAAAGGTTGCAAATTTAACAAATACGAATATCTATGAAACTTATAAGATATTAAAATATCATTGTATTTACTCTTGTACACAAAACTAGCGAAAAGTTTAGTGTGTAATTTAAACAGATTTCCATAATTACGCTAATAATATCTCATTACAACATTTTCTAGAGTTACTACAGATTGTTTTCTATCGAGAATTTATTGATGATGTTTAAACTAATAATCAGCAATTATGAAAGACATACATAAATGTGTTAAAATCTCAGAATAAACAATTGGCTGGTTGTTGAGATACTGAATATTTTTTTCGCGATGGTTATACATACCATCCATTACAATAAATTAATTAGTTGCTCAGCAGTAATAAAGACTGCTTCAAACTTTTGGTAAAAACTTTCAAATACATAAACAGAGGTTTAGTTTTGAAAATGAATAATTAATGGAATTAATTAATTCATGGAAGTTTTTTATATCAGAATTATCTTCAAAACTGCATTCTTTTTAAAATTCAATGATACTGGATAATATCTGCTATTAATTTAAACTCTATATCTCTGTATGTTTGGTTTACCCGTGAAGAAAAGAAACTTTCTAAACAACTCAACGAAAAAAATAGTTGCAAAAATCATTATATCGTGTAAACTACGTATAGGTTTAATAATCACTTTAAATTTTCAAATCTTTGACATGTAGTGCGATACAGTTTTAAAAGAGTGAGGATATGAAGGGGGTAAATAAGTTTTCAAAGTCTAAACATAGTATACAGCAATGGTGATAACACATAGACAACAAAATAAAATACAGCATATATGCATATACTTGCTGAACATACATTTTTTCATGTTTTTGTGATACGCATGTATCAGTTTACGAAACAAGGACATTTAGTGAAAGTAATGGGACTTTTTAATGTACACGTGAATATACATCTTAATACAGCGGATTGAGATAAAATGACCTCTCAATTACTGGATACTTACAGTGTACAGGCTTGGGTAAAGGAGCTCAAGCCGAAAATCTTCTATGAATACAGTAATCACTATTAAGTTATAGATAAATTGTAGTGCAAGTGCACGCTACAGCTTTGTAGAGAGAAATAACAAATTACGACACCGGTAAATCAAGGATAAAAATTAACTGCACTAATATGTGTGTCTTATAGACGAATAGTTTTGAAGCTGAAGTAAAATAAAATGCGATGAAGTTACGGCGGAAAATTAATAATTTAATTACGAGGAACAGTCTTACGAGAAGAAAAAAAAACATTAATCTACACGAACTTCACTTCACTTCACTTCACTTCGCTTAGGCACATTGAATCATGCATCTCGAAAGCAGTTTTGAATACTAATTTAGACCTGATTATGTTCACATCGAATAATTTACCTACATTGATTTAAGGAGGGGGTAAGGTCTTGTTCGATGTTTTTCGAGCTGCATTTTAATAATTTTTTTTGAGCACAGAGTAAAATGAAATTATTTATAAATTATATACATTATAAATGGTTATTTGAAGAATATTTAGTTAAATTTTCAGCTAAAAATAGTGAAAAATAAGCTAACTTCAGCAAATTTTCTCGCACAACTGAAAAAAAGATCTATTGCGGTGGACACTGTAACTGAAAATCTACTCGACCGATTATTTCCAAATTTTTCTCACTATTTATCTACATAATTTATGAGGTAATGACGTCAAGATATTTCGTTTTAAATGATTTTTGAGTTTTTGGCATCATTTTGAAGTGAAAAAAATGACTTTTTTGGAAAAATGAAGGCAAAAATGCATCGTACATGTTGGTAAAAAGCATTTAAAAATACAAAAAGTTAAATTATCTTGACGTCATTACCTCATATATTATCTACTTAAATAATGTATAAAATATGAAGTGGGTTGGTCGAGTAGATTTTGAGTGATGGTGTCCACCGGATTTTTTTTACGTTGCATATAAAAATTTGCTGTAGCCAGCTTATTTTTCAGTATTTTGGGCTGAAAATTTAACTGAATATTCTTCAAATAACTATTAATTATGTGTATGATTTATAGATCAATTCAATTTACTATATGTTAAAAGAAAACAAAAATTTTTTTTTTGGAAATTTAGTCAAGACCTCCTCCTTAATATAGACTAGCGAATTTCCTCGCTCGCTTCCGCTCGCTCGGTTTAGTCAGAATTTTGTAAGAATTTTTAAGAAAGCAAGAAATATAAAATAAGTTTATACAAGGTATACATAATGTATATACCTTGTATTTACAAGGTATATACCAGGTATATATATGATGTATATACCTTGTACAATGTACTTACCTTGTAAATACAAGGTATTTATAATACATATATCTTGTATAAACCTTATAAATACAAGGTATTTATACTATACTAGGGGGGCTCCGCCCCCCTGCTCGCTCCACTCGCCAACCCGCCCCCAGTTGATCAATATAGATAAGATTAAAATTAAAAATAAGCAAAAAGAAAATATGTATGAAAAAATGACTCAATAGTGTAGTAAAATAATAAAATCGTGGCAAGATTTCTTATCCCATCTATTGGATAAAAATAAATTTTGTTAATATCACATTACAAAAAAACATAAAATTTTAACTGAAATTGACCATAATAACCAATTTTTGATATCGTATTTAAAAACTGGAACATAATACAATTTTTTTGTAAAATTCTCGTTTCTCCCCAGGATTCTGAATATTTTTCCAATTTTATTTATTAAGCATCCAACAATTTTTCTTCAACTTTGCTACTCCTACAATTTTGGCTGATTTCGTCTTTCACACAGATATTAAAAAGTTTGTTTTCATACATTGTTCAATCCCATATGCGAGGCTTCTAACACTTTTTCAAAAATTGTTTTCAGTATATCACCAAGGGTAGTAAGTATCTCTCCTGCACACGGGCTATAGCTTCATGCAGGACTTTTCAAAAAAGAGTGATTGAGAGAGAAAAAAAATGAATTGGAAATTAACCATGTAAAAATATTTGAAAAAAATAGGAATTGATAGTATATTTAGAAATGATAATTAATTGTCTTCTGGTTATTTCACACTTCTATATCTTTATTACAACAATTATTTGATTTCTGTTCACACAATCTTAGTGAATTTTCCCTCAAATTTTTATGGAATTGCAGTGTCAAAAATCGTGGCAACATTTCTGATCCTACCTATTGACTGAGAAACGCAATAACGATTTACAGTATTCTATGTAGGCCCCTTTTTAAAAATCTCTGATGGAATTGGCCTTAATGACAAATTTTCCTTGTCATATTTATTAAGAAAAAAATGAGATAAAATTAGCAAAAAGACCTATTAACCTTAAAATTCTAAAAATTTTCACAAACCCATATTTAAAAATGTAATGTTTAGTATTTTTTTAAAATAAATTTCCAGATCCCATGTAATGCAAATAACAATTTTTTAATTATTTTGACTACTATCACAATTTTGACTAATTTTTCCTTTTATACAGTTGGAAAAGTAAATTCAATCGTTTGTTGAAATGAATGTTCCAATTCAAATGCTAATCATTTTTTTAAAAAACTTTTCAATAACTTTGCTACTATCGCAATGTTTGTGAAGTATCCCTCTCGTAAATTTAAGCAGGAAAATCAGCGGTTTGTTAGAACGAATTTCCCAATCTCATATCCGTTAAGGGACAGGCATACCTAGCGACATTTACCGACAGGCTACCTAGCAATTTACCTTTAATTTAAAAAATTAGGAATGATATTCGCGTATCTAAGAGTAAAGGCATATTTCTAATATACTTATTAACATCCTGTCCAAGTTTCATCTAAATCCATGCATTATTGAAGGAAAAAAATGAGGACAAAAAATAATAATGATCAATAATAATTTCTAGGTTACAATATTCTTTGTCCTCATTTTTCTCCTTCAATAATGCATGGATTTGGATGAAATTTGGACAGGATGTTAATGAGTGTATTAGAAATATACTCCCACAATTTTAATGAATGATCGTTTTCACACATTTAAGCAAGGTATTAACTGGTTAGTGGAAATGAATTTCCCAATCCAATATATGAAGTATTTAACAGATTTTAAATAACTGTGGTTACTCCCACAATTTTGGTAAATTAACCTTTTCACACTTTTAAGCAAGGTACAGGCATCCCACCTTATTCGTGGCTTCAGTATTCGCGGATTTCGCTTATTCGCGGTTTTTTTAAATGTGGCTATCCCTCGATATACACGTATGCAGTTTCACTTATCCGCGGTTTTTTACTGCTGATTTCGATTTTGTAGCCGGATATAACTAGCAAAAATTTTGAAAAATTTTGGAAAAAGTTATATTTGTATCGAGAAATTAGCGTATTTACTTTCATAACAGAATACTCGTACAGAAACTCAATAGCAGAAATTTGTAAAAAAAGGTTTCTTTAAACAAGTTAATGATTCGACGATCAGTTTTACGGTTGCTTTCGAGGAGAAAACTTTTATTTACTATTCATTTTGAAAAAATGGTGTCCTCGAAGCAGCGAGTGAAGAAGCTCAAGACACTTGCTCATTAAAAAATGTAGCAAGTACTTTGAGTCGCGTGCAATTGGCCATCGATGAAGCTCTCGATGAAGATATCCGATCGTCATGCGAAGTTTGTCATTTCGACACAACTGTGAGCGAGCAATGGCTTCGTACCAATAATTGTATAAAGATTTCAGCAAACGTTCTAAACAATTGCGATTACCAGACTACTTTAAAAAATCCTAATTTACTCTATTTTTTTTTACTACATTTAATTATAGCATTTTTTACAATAACAGTTATGTAAAACTTCAACCAATCAGGTTTCACTTCAATTTAGGTATACCAATTACCCGTTTTCATGTTTTCATGTTCGCGGTTTCTGTATTCGTGGTACTTTTTGGATACGCATTAACCGCGAATACTGAGAAATGCCTGTATTCAATGGTTAGGGAAAATAAATTAGGCATATCAAAATTTTGGTGAATAATCATTTTCTTTAGTTATTCAGTGGATTCAGCGGTTCAAATTCCCTAATTCTGAATGTATTTCCATCCTACTTTAGGATGAATAATAATGTTTACAATAATAGCTCCCTCACGTAGGGGAGCGGTGGGGGAGCAGTGGGGAGCAATGGGGAGCAGTAGTTAAAAAGTGCCAAAATCCTCCTTCCTTAAAAAAATCATGTGAAGTCGTTTTATTCGTCACCTCATTGGTCGAGGAGTAACTGCGCCTCGCTTCATGATTGGTCGGAATCTCGCGTCATATAATTTTTTTAGTGGGAAAACGTAAATGTGGCGTTTGCTTCAATGTTTATATTTGTAAGTCATTGGTTATTTCTATTTCACTTGATTAGTTGGCGCGTGCGAGCGCGCCTCATATCACTAATCACGTAAAAAATGAACAAAAAACCTGTAAAAATAAGGCCTTTTAAAAATTGTGGTAAATGTGGGGGAGCTATGAAATTCAGGTGTGGAGACCCTTACAACTGAATAGTAATAGATATAGGTATATAATATATATACCTTGTAAATACAAGGTTTTTATTATATGGCCGATTCTCCGTCAACTCAACCGGTCAAAATTTTTTATCTATATCTAATATGATGAACACATTGTTTGGGATGTCAGGAATGTACAAAAAATTTATAGAGCGATTAGGGCCTTCTATCACCCTTATTCAGAATTCCAAAGTTGGTTTTTTTTTCCGCATTTTTCCGTAATTTATCAAAGATCGCAATTATTTCATTAAGCTCTAGCTCAGTGTATAATGACTCAAAAGTAAAAGTGCACATGAGCTTTTTTGTTGAAAATCGTCCAAATTTTCAGAAAAATGGGTCCCGAATCGATTTGAGCACTCTGCAGGCTTCTACAATAGAAAAATCAAGAAAAAACACAAAATCTAATCAAGTATGATCCGGACTTTCCTTTCCAAAACTATTTAAGAAGCTTCCTCAACATGTCAACTACTCCCTTGTAAGTTTTTATAATGGTTTGAGCATTATTACGCTCTGGAGGCGCTAATATGTATCGAAAAATGTGCAAAAAAGGCCCCTAAAAAAGAGTAGCCTTAGATATATAGATGTTACACATGCTAGGTGAACTCAAACCTCAAACATAAGTACATAAACTTAAAGAGCACAAAATTACCTTTAATTTGTATATGCAAAAACTTTTTAAGTCCTCTAGAACCGAAGATACAGCTGTTTGAAGTTTTACTGAACATCCAAGTATCATGTCGACTGGTCTATGAAAATGACAGATTTAATGCTAATAATTCTCAGTGAAACTTCAAGCAGCTGTATCTTCAGTTCTAGAGGACTTAGAAAGTTTTTACATATACCAAATTAAATGATATTTTGTGCTCTTTAAGTTCATGTACTTATGTTTGAGGTTTGAGTTTGCCTAGCATGTGTAACATGTAAATATCTAAGGCTATACTCTTTTTTAAGGGCCTTTTTTGCACATTTTTCCATACATATTAGCGCCTCCAGAGCGTAATAATGCTCAAACCATTATAAAAACTTACAAGGGAGTAGTTGACATGTTGAGGAAGCTTTTTAAATAGGAAGCTTTAATCGGTCTAGAAGTAGTATATGATTTTTAAGTTCAAATTTGAATTCTACATCAAATTACATTAAAAACCACGATTCAAAATTTTTTCATATTAACCCCAGAAAATCAGAATTGCAAGCAGAATATCAGCAGAAAAAGAAAATTTAACTTTGAGGCCCTGATAATCCAATAGGGTTGGACCTAGGGGGCTGAAACTTTCAGGATTTTCACTTTTCAATGTACTATTCAAAAGTACATAATTTGCGAAAAAAAATTTTTTGACCATCACGCTAACTATGGCTTAGCCCATGTAGGATGGGGAGTCCAGAATTTTAGTGCGAGATTCATTCAACGCGTAATATATAGAATATCAATTAATTTACCTACATGACATGTACAGGGCTACCTTATTTTC
Organism: Trichogramma dendrolimi; assembly: GCA_034770305.1. Lineage (NCBI taxonomy): Eukaryota > Metazoa > Arthropoda > Insecta > Hymenoptera > Trichogrammatidae > Trichogramma > Trichogramma dendrolimi. The sequence goes on along the minus strand of JAPMIB010000282.1, from coordinate 58,186 downwards.
TATAAGGACATCAAACCTTGGAGCCAATTCTTTTCAATCAATTTCGTAGATAACTAAAATGACAGCTTATGTTAAGGTTATTCGTGGCAGAAGTGAAAATAATAGAATGTGTCGTCACCCATAACAATCGACTTGTTCTTCCTTACGTTGGTGCTACACACAAAGCGTAGATACGCAAGTTCACTATACAAGTATATTGATTTCTCGACTAGAAGAAAGTCCAAGCAGCAAATTCAGAAGCACATTTTGCTACGTTCGTTGTCATACGAAAACACGCAACTGATAAAGTTGTGAGCGCAGAAATGCGGCTGTATGCATGTATGAGTTTGCAAGGACAAAGCATCTTATCGAAATAACAGCGTGTTCACAAATGACAAAATAAATAACACCTGATTAATGGGTATATACATCGAGCGCACAACTTGAGCATTGACTATTTCACGCACCCAGGTCAAATACAAAGCTCCCAGAAGCTTTCAGTACGAATATGTTGCACAAGCGTAAAAATTCTCATAGACCCGCATCACATGCAAAATATATGAGTTTATTTAGAGAAGAAAAAAATTATCACGCGCGAAGATGTTAATCAAAATGATTAATCTGACGATCAATGTACAAACAGTCAAAGTTAGTACACATGGAATTGCACATGTGAGTCTACGGTGCTGATCGAGCCAAAAAACGCAAAAAACACTCGCTATGAAAAAAGTTTCAATAAAATCAATCATGACAATATAATGGACGAAAACACATTGGGTTTCCAACTATCATTGAATATAATATGTATAGACGCGCGTAAGCAATCGCAATAAAACAAGCAGTGTTTATACTTTTAGCTGACTTGCTACCGCTCCTGGAGCTCTCTCATTCATCTGTGCGAGTACACAAATTGAAACGTTTATCAATCCTTCCCCGCAGTGCTGACGTTATTTGTACATTATATGTACCATGAATATTATCTATCCTCGATCTTAAGCCACTGTAAAAATCGTTATGATATACACAAGTGTGTTATGCAGACACACGCAAACGCGTACTTTCTCACAAGCGAGCGAATATTCTTTGAAACGATTGGCTTCTCGTTGGCCTGTAAGCGATCTTTTCTTCACGAGTAACTCTCATAAGCAAAAACTTTACAAAATCGCAACACATTAAATATAAATTATAATACAATAGATCTGGTCACGAAAATCGAGCGTCGCAACTTTTGTGTCCACGATAATGCAAGCCTTTTTAGTTTTTGTCCTCGCTAACCACACACATACAACGTACAGTTTATAATACGTATATCTACACGTTATACTACACAGCTCAGAGAACGCACGCAGACTAAAAAAGTTCAATAGCTTTAATCCGTTACCTACCATTCTGTTTCGTGAAAATCAGTGTAAAGGACATGCATGTATACGTGCTCGATATAATGTGTGGGCGTGACCCGATTATTATCATCACTTTCAACTCGCTTAGAGAAGAGAAATTTGATAGTTGGCTGAGCGAAAAGAGTAGTGTTTAAGCGTTCCGTCGTATATTCGAAGACGTCGACTATTTTATTATAGTTGTTTGTCGGCGCCATTAAATTATTTTCTCAATCGCCATAATTTTCGCTCTAGCATAACCTCTCATGTCTAACTGTGAAGAACACCTCGGAATCATTTTTGACTCTTTTTTCTAAATGTTTAATTCATACTTCGAAAAATTCCTTTTGGGCACCGATGAAGTTACGTGGCAATTAATATCGGAAAAACAATTTAACTCACCGCGCATGATCGAGATCTCGTTGTTCCCAGCAATAATGCCGGAAGTATGAAAGGCAATCGCAGATCGGCCAACTGCTTCAGTAAACCACGAGCCTCTTGGAAGCTGCGTTTACACGTCACGCTATAGACGATTACGAAAGCTTCACCCCATCTGATATGAGAATATAGACAGCCGTTTTCCTGTAAATTTTTTAATTAATGTTAATTTTTTTTCAATTTGTACATAGACCGATATTTTCAATGAATCAAAATTACCTTTGAATATATTTCATGAACATGACAAAAAAAACGTAAAGTGAAAAAAGAGTTGAGTGTTTGTGTAGGTCGACCTGAGCACACCATGGTTCTTATGACCTTATAGCCTCTGAGGTTGTAACCATAATTATTGATATTCGAAATAAGTAGATATCAACTGGGGGGGGGGGGGGGGGGGGAGGTATCAAATAGTTCACTCTGAATATGGTGAAATGTAAATATGGTTTTGGAAAACATAATTATCCAGAAAACACAAAAAAATGATTTTACACGCACAAATACGAACAAAGCTCATAAAATTTCTTTTGATGTATAAAAAATCATGCAAAAGCAAAGTTTGTTTAACGTAGAAATTAAAAGTTATCTGTCACAAAAATAAATAGCATTTGCATAATAAAGCTCAAGTATAGGCCAAAGCTATGACAAGGATCGCATGGTATAACAAGTCAACAGTGATAACAACAAAAATGCCATTGTTTGCGTTTTTCTCATCTTTGATATGTATTATTACGTAAACATTAAATGTTGTACGTCAAATCAAATCATCAAAAATAAAATAAGAAGTTTCGACGATTAGACGCAAGAGACGAAGAAAAAAGAGATTAAAACATTTAGAATAAAAAGCTCGTTACGTGTGTATTTACAGCTGAGCCTGGAATCGCGGAAGTATTCTTAACCTGTGGTGTTTGGAACATGCAGTGTTCTATGACGCCTAGTTGTGCACGCATCAAAAATAGCTTGGAAGGATGTAAGCATTTAATTGATTTAATTTCGCGAGTCGCGTATTAGTTTAATCGAGGCTCGTTGGTTTGGTCTATGAGTGGATATTATGAACGCGTTAGATGTTTGTGTGATGTAAATTAATGCTACCTCCGATTTTTAAGGACTGCAAATGCGTGTGAGCAAGTTATATTATGTAAAAGGTATTAATGTGCGATAGATAGGAAAATAAGCGCAAAAACACATTTAAACTTAGGTGTGAATTATTAGTCTTAATTACGGAATAGTGCTTGATTTTTGTCGAATTTTTGTGTATCGCTATACCGGTTTTTCGACTATGCAACAAACAATAACAAATAGGCATAGTTAGTTGATTCACTGTATCAGCTTTTTTGTTAGAAAATTCTGCACGTGATGTCTACATGTGATGTAGCCGAAGATTAAAAGTAACTTTATAAATATATTTATTTGCTCGTACGTGGCGAGATCGTCTAATCGAAGGAGCAAAGTCATCGACCAATCACATGAATTTATAGAATTATTTGCATACGTAACTGCTAAATAACGTAAAAATACAAGAGGTATTTCGAAAATAAGCCTAGAGAATAATGTGAATTCATATTGATTCATGACTCATAGGGACCTCTGAATTTTTTTCCCCATTCATTTCGTTAGTTGCGATTCTGCTATTGTGCAAGGTGGAAAAACGCAGGTTTTCCTCAAGGACCTCAAGGTTTTAATCAAATGATCGAATCATGTACCCACCCAAGTATATATGGCCGATTCTCTGTCAACTCAACCGGTCAAAATTTTTTTTCTATATCTAATATGATGAACAGATTGTTTGGGATGTCAGAAATATATATAAAAATTTATGGAGCGATTGGGGCCTTCCGTGTTGAGCATTCCAAATTTGGCCTTTTTCGTATTTTTCCGTAATTTATCAAAGATCGCAATTATTTCATTAAGCTCTAGCTCAGTGTATAATGACTCAAAAGTAAAAGTGCACATGAGCTTTTTTGTTGAAAATCGTCCAAATTTTCAGAAAAATGGGTCCCGAATCGATTTGAGCACTTTGGAGGCTTCTACAATAGAAATAATCAAGAAAAAACACAAAATCTAATCAAGTATGATCCGGACTTTCCTTTCCAAAACTATTTAAGAAGCTTCCTCAACATGTCATCTACTCCCTTGTAAATTTTTATAATGGTTTGAGCATTATTACGCTCTGGAGACGTTAATATGTATCGAAAAACGTGCAAAAAAGGCCCCTAAAACAGAGTATAGCCTTAGATATTTACATGTTACACATGCTAGGCAAACTCAAACCTCAAACATAAGTACATAAACTTAAAGAGCACAAAATATCATTTAATTTGGTATATGTAAAAACTTTCTAAGTCCTCTAGAACTGAAGATACAGCTGCTTGAAGTTTCACTGAGAATTATTAGCATTAAATCTGTCATTTTCATAGACCAGTTGACATGATACTTGAATGTTATATAAGTTCATATAATTTATTTTGACGTTTGAGTTCACCTAGCATGTGTAACATCTATATATCTAAGGCTGTACTCTGTTTTAGGGGCCTTTTTGCACGTTTTTCGATAAATATTAGCGTCTCCAGAGCGTAATAATGCTCAAACCATTATAAAAACTTACAAGGGAGTAGTTGACACGTTGAGGAAGCTTTCTAAATAGTTTAGAAAAAGATAGTCCGGATCATACTTGATTAGATTTTGAGTTTTTTGTTTTTTCTTGACTATTTCTATTGTAGAAGCCTCCAGAATGCTCAGATTGTTTCATGGCCCATTTTTTCTGAAAATTTGAACAATTTCCAACAAAAAAGCTCCTGCACTTTTATTTTTGAGTCATTCTACACTGAGCTATATCTTAACGAAATATTTTCGATATTTGATAAATTACGGAAAAATGCGAAAAAGGCCAACTTTGGAATTCTGAATAAGGGTGATAGAAGGCTCCAATCGCTCTATAAATTTTTTATGTACATTTCTGACATCCAAAACAATCTGTTCATCATATTAGATATAGAAAAAAAATTTTGACCGTTTGAGTTGACATAGAATCGGCCATATGCATGTTTTTGATCGGATTGCATAAAATCTCAGACAATATCAGTACCACATCGATCTGAATATAAAAAAATTTCTCGAATTGCACAATGTTTACGTAGCCACGAGTACATGTTGGAAAGGGTTTAGCTGTACACGCGTGTTTATATATATAGATATATAATATATATATAATACATACTTATGTGTGTGAGCATGTTTATCCGCACCATGTTTTTCCCTAATTTTTCGCCCTCAAAGTGCACACACACAAGCAGCCTAGCAACACTTGGAATACTCCAGCTTATGGTAGCCGAACACGAGCTTTTAAGTGTAAAGAGCTGGCACACCTTTATTTATAAACGGCCGTTGCTTGGCCCATTTTCCACGTACACAGAGCGCCTATGTCCAAAGAAGTGCAACGCGCAGCATTCCGCTGTTTTATAATGCACACATTTCGCTGTATACAAAACGTAGAACATGCGGCAGCGAAATAAGACAATCCTTGGGAAGGTCGGGCACACTTGGATTTACGTGCCGAGTATAAGTTCTCAATTCTTATCAACGCTCGACGCCGCACAGCTTGATTTACTTACTCCACTGGTATTTATCGTATCGCTAATTTTACGTAATTGACTATGGGGCCTTTACTTATTATCTAACAATCGTTATACAAGAACAATAAGGGCCGCTTTGAACTCGGGGATGCAAAATTGTAATCTTCTTTCGTATTTAGCATGAAAGAGAATAAAAAAACTCATAGTCGATTTACGCAATATTTTCTTATTCGCACGTATACACATATCCAAAGTCTAATTCGATTTCTCAAGGCTTTGAAGAAATAAAAGATAAATCTTGTCAATACTCGATGAATCTTCTGTGGCCTAATACAAACTGGCACTTGGAACATATATTTATGAAATTTTTCGAATATACATGAAACCAAAATCGGAAATGAGTTATGCGTATATTGGATCATGTTTGATCCACCGAAAATGAAGTAACTCCATTCTACACGAGCTTCTGCCTCGAGCGTGGATAGATTGCTTCATAACTCCAGGGTTTTTTTGCTGGTTTGCAAAATTATCCATGAATATGTATTGGTATCGGCACGTCGTAAGTACGTATCACCATATCAAAAAGCTGACAGTACAAAAAGTTGTTTCAGGCTGCGTAGCGTAAGTAGCCTACGTATCATTCGCTTACGAGCACACGAGCGACGAGTCGATGTGCTCGCATTTATAAATAGAAATAGACAAAGCGAGTTTATGCGCTTGTTGACTGCTCGCGCTGCACAAGGCAAAGTTGTATGCCCTCTTGGAGCAAATGACATACGCGACTTGGATCTCAACCATGCTTCGAGTGCACATTGAGATATTCTTTGCGAGGGTCGTTTTGATTTTTATTTTCGGGAGAAAAAATCATGCGTGCAACTTGAATATAATTGTATTATTCGATTGCTTGGCGACTCAATCTGTCGGTCAAGATTAGGTTCTAACCTTTGAATACATCGTAAGGCGGACAGTATCGCTATTATGAAACTGGTCAACGAACCATTTCTTTCGTTTGGAATTTCATCTCTAGTTATGTTTCGCTCGTGCGTGTGGCTACTGCAGTTGTGCCATGAAAGAACTGGAAAAACCTAGGTTGATTACACTCACATTGACATCGATCGTTCAATGCCCTTATCACTTTCGCTGTCGGTTATGTACATAAGGTGTACTTATTAGAAGCATCGTGTGTATTATACTCGCCCGGTATCAACGATCGAGATTATGACAAGAGATACGCGCGCAAACGAGCGTAGTTGGATTTCGTGTACGAGCGAGGAAGTTTGTAATTATTCTCAATGAGATGGATATTCGATACATGATATGGAGGCACAGAAAAGTGTCCAGCCTCGATTAGTCGTATCAGCCGATGAGAAGAAAAAATAAAAGGATCTATTGCAGTGCGCGCTGTGCTTTACGCGAGCGGAAGTGAGTCAAATGTCGCGTCGAGTCTCGGCTACGTTAACATATATGAGCGCGTCCTGTAAAAACTGGCTACCACGCGCAAATGTGGCATTCGTGTCTCAATGTCTAGGATCTTCAACTCGCTCACAAACACTTACCAGAAAAAAATCTAAAGCTACAGATATATTGATTTTCATTTCTTATCTTTTTAGTAGTGTAATTAAAAAAATTCCGAAAAATATTTTTCAAGGTAAAAGCTCGACTTGAATATTCAAATTGATTTATTAGTCCAGATGCTGAGGGCGATTTTCGGCACGAATGAAAAATTGTTTTCTCCACATTTTGGCCCGATAAATTCGAATATAAACACGTTTTTTCGAAAATTCGTTAAAAAAAGTTATTCATAAATTTAACGAATTAATTAGTTATTAATTAAACTATTGATTAATTTTCCATTCAAAATAATCGAGAAAGATAAATCGATAGATTTTTGTCTTTCCAGCTTTGGCCAAAAAAACATTTTTGCAAGTTTATTCAGAAACTTGAGCTGCAGAAGGGAAAAATCTATGGATTTTTTTCTGGCATGTGGTAAGTATTTGGATGGCTGCAAATAGCTCAGTAATAATTTACTTAGACGAACAACGACCGATCAATTTTCTCTTTTTACATACATACAAATGCACAATTTTTCGCAAATAATCAATTGAAATCGGTCCGTCACAATGCTACATTTTTCATCGTCGCACCAGAGTGTAGCACAGAGAAGATGAAAGTGTTTTCCGAAACCAATGTTATTTATATGCGCTTGCGTGCGCAATGTCGAGGCTCGTTTATTATCAGAGTCTTTTTGTAATTCAGGGCGTATTGCGTTACTGCTTTTGGTCGTCATGCGCAGGAGGTGAAAAGCGAAAGGGCGTATACAAGTGCGTCCCACAAGCATAATAATACGCATCATCTGAGCTCATACGCGCTTGGTACATTTTACGCGCCAAACGTGTAGCTTCTGCAGCTTAATGAGTTTTGTTAATGATGAGGAGTTATGATGATTGCGTGCGCGTCTCTCTTTTTCTCTGTGCTCTTACAAGCATTGCGCGCACGCCCGACATTTATTCAATTTCGTTTTTTCGACTCTCCAGGCACTCAGGGACTGATGGTGTTAATTTACGTAATAACAATCTCAATGCGCAAGCTCGAAAAGGGATTAAAACTAATAAATATTCCGTATAATCAGTCGTTGCGCTCGTGAAACAAGTACGCTATACCGCACACGAAATATCGATGTATTTATTGCTTGCCGAGAAGAAAAGAAAAAGAAAGAGAAGGGAAATGAAAAGTTGGGCTTTATTATGCGGCGATTATGCAGGTGTAAATTAATTAATAAATTACATGTTGTAAGTCACACTACACCCAGCACGTGTTTGAAGAATCGTAATCAAAAGCCGCTCAGTGGCAAATCATGGACACTGGTACGTACTTATCAGCCATACCCTATACGATATATACAATTGCTAAAGCGAGAGACATCGGTCTATCGTTATCAATCGATTAGCGACATTCATCTGGTGTGACTGCGATACTGCATGGACGGCCAATACAGCTAATCGCAAATGTCTAGTGAATATGCAGCGTTTATACATCAGCTAAAAATGCGAGACGCGTGCGACCGATTTTTTTTTCAACGCGCATGTACACTCTACGCTCGTAACGATGTCATTTCCGGTATCTCTTAATTACGCATCGAAGCCTCGACTCAAAGCGCAGCTACGGTCACGAGGCCATTGAGCGGTTAAAACAATCGGTTAATGTCGATCGATCGGTCATGCGCTATACGACGTACATTCAGTCGATCTAAAGTTGTGAATAAAAAAAAAGTAGAATAAGGGAGTCATATGGATGTAACACAGTAATATAGTATAGATAATGAAGCGTGCGTTCACGCCTTGGCAATAATCTTTAGGAAGACGGCACGTGTTGATATAATCTTTATAAATCGATATCCGCTCTGTCTGCAGTCATTTGGCTCGAAAGAAACAAAAAAGACGACATGCATATTGCATAGATAACCATTAAGTCTCATTTCGCCCGCTACGCTACATAAATCTCACGAATGGCCGCGTAGCTCATGGCGTGCCGCATGTGACAAATCCTAGGATAGCCTAGCATACGTATGTCTATCGAGCTGCGCACGCGTTCCGACAAAAATATGTATGCTGCGTTCGAGTACGGCGAAAGAACTCGACGCGTATGACGTATATATATATATATCGAGAAGCGGAAGGTAGTACTTACATTTATACAGGTATAAAGTATGAGTGTGCAAAGCTCGAGCGCGCGCTCGGAGCGTGTCTAGGCTGTGTGGTCGTCGTTCCAGCATACGAGTCCTTCTCGACGTCGTCCTGCGTTATATGTCATAGTAACAAATAGAGAAAAAAAGCCATAGTCGTCTTCGGTGCGCATGTATAACGTAATGCCGACACGTCGGGGGATTTAAAAATATAAAAGCTCACCCGACGACGTGGAAACGTCATCGCGAGCGGCATCCTTTATAGCATACAAAGCTACATGTTCCATGAGACACAGAAAGAGAGAGCAGAGTATGGTATGTTCTCCAGCGAGTATATTTATAAATTATATCAAGCATTGCAGCAGCGTAAGGAACAACTCAAGAGCCAAGAGCTTATCTACTTAAATTGTGCATTATATGTATATTGATGCTTACTTATTCAGTGATGTAATGAAAAAATGATTCAATAATTTAGTTGTAATAAAATTTGTTTTTTTCGGATAGCTTAGCTAATATATTAAAATTAATACATTTTCGAAATTATTTTAGCATTATGATTTTTTGTCAAGAGAATCGATGTCAAGATTTTAATTCCTCTTGGTTATTTCAAAGCATAATTACATTCACAATTACATTTTTCGTAAGTGTAAAAACATCCACTTTAACGGCTCACGTGCATGTAAAAGCACCGGGCAATCGCCACGTCGTTTAATAAACTATCCATTAAAATTACATAAATACATTTAAAGAAATTGTACATTAAAAATCATAAAGCGTCTTTGGAGCCGAGTAGTATGATACATTTAACGGGAAACTTTCACATCCTTTCGTTTAATGTACTCGCCCGCGCGTATCGAGTGTCCCTCCGTGCGCGCGACTACTTTCCGAGTCGCAGCAGCTGCTGCAGCAGGAGCAGCGCTTGCCGCACGAGAGCTTCTTAAATTTCGACACTAATTCCACATCGGGTAGATACATGCACTCGTAAACACATACAGACTTACATGGAAACTGATCGACTTGAAAAATTGTTTGTTCTTTTAGTGCGTTGAAATAACCGATGACTATATAGACTATACAGACTTGCAGCCCAAACTTTCATTGATTCAATTTAATCGAAATTAATTTTCCGATAGCAATGAATTTACTGTCTCGAAAAAATATTTCACAAGTTAATTAACGTCAGATGTATGAGTGATAAGAGCAAACGTCACTACTGTAGATTTTCGATTGGTGATGCATTGCCAGCCAAGTTAATGCGGAAATTTTCTTTTCTCTTCGATGCAATAATCCTGACAAATGGTTGACTTCCCAGTTGCTTTTTTTGATGTGATACCTTATGCGCTCCCTTAGCTTTGTTGCATTTCGAAATGCAAGCAAATTTGCGAGAAATCATGGCAGCATTGAAAAGTGCCTCTTCGTCGTCTTTCAACTTCAATAAGATCATTTCGATTATTTCGTCAGGCAGGCGATCGAAGAAATTTACCTGTTTCGTTTTTTTACACTTTTTACCAATCCAAAATTTCAATGAATTCATTACAACTGCGTGATTATTGAAGAAATTTAATATCATAAACTATTCTATGCGATAGTAAGTAAAATTTAGTCTTAATTTATACCTGTAATTGTGCGAAGATTGAGAAAATAGCACAAACAAGAGAATATAGTAATTATCAGTTTTATCAATCAACTTTTGCAGGCTAATGCAAAAATGTTTTTAAAAACAGAATTTCGATGCAGCACAGCGAGACTCGTTACGAACAGATTGCAACGTATCATATAGTACCATTGTTTTATATATGCAGCGTGTCTGTTACATTTTAAGGAAAGTAAAAGCAATGCTAAAATACACTTATACTTAGCGTAAATTCAATATAAAAAGAAAGGGAAAAAAGAAGCGAAGCAGTGTGAGCAGCGCGTCAAGGCCAACAGGAGCGTCGTCGCCTTCTTCTTGCATATGCGCACGCGCGGGTGGGTGTCGGTGCACGATTAATTAAGAATATAAGGCGCAGAGAGCGCGCGAGAAACTCCAAAGATGAAGATAACAGCAGTAGCAGCAACAGCAGCAGCAATAATCAAGACTCCTACCTTCTATGTCTGTGTGTCCCTGTGTAAGTATATGCAAGTACAGTAGACAGTGCAACATTTTTCCCCTTTTTTGCAAGGAACGATGACGGTTGTTTTACGCGAGATATAAAATGTGTGATGGAATTAAGTAAGACCAGTTTCACTGCGGTTCATTATTTGTGCACTGTGTTATGAGCAATTCTTTTGTTTCTTGAGTAAATACTTGATAATGTAATCTTATATTCAAAGTGATCGAACGATTCAGTATGTCGAATCGTCAAGAGCAAGCTCAAACAACGCATTACTCACTGTCAAAACAATCGATTCGACAAACATTTTGTTGAGAAGATCATTATGACCTTTTTTGGTTCTTTGTGTGTGAACATTTAGAAACTTACTTGAATGTTACAAGGGATCACAGGTGATGCCGTAACAGAATCACGGATAAAAAACAATTATTCGGCGTAAATTCTTAGCAAATTTTCCATCCTTTTATATTCTTACACTTCTTTTCTCTTTTTTGTAGCCATTGACTTTTTTACTCTATTGAAAAAATTATATGTGAAAATACCAGTTCTTCGCTTCAGTGCGTAAAAAATTTCATATGAGACACGTTATAAGGTAAATTAAATGATTAAATATGTTTTTGAAAATTCGAATTCTTGTTAGTTTTTAAAAATATCTAATAATATTTTTATTTGCGAATGGTTCAAGTTACAACGCTCGAGTAGGGTCTTTCGAACACGAATAGTTATGATCACTACCGTGGGCGATCTTAGAGGAGATTTTCATCAAGCTCGACAAAAAAGGTGATTTTTTGTAGCATTTTCGTATTTCTTTTACTTTTAAGAAGATCGAAAGAATAGAAAATTCTCATAAAAATGTCTCTTTTTCGGGGAGTGTTTATATTTGCAATTTCATGAGATACAGCAAGAGAAAGAAGACAACGTGGTTTTCCATATTCAGCTAGCGCTTTATCCTCACTCACTACGTTCGTTCGGTATTTTAGACTTTTTTGAGAAATTTCTGATTTTAAAAAAAAGTGCTATAATAGTTCTTCATATTATTTATAATACAGTTCTATTATAGTACTATATTATAGTACTTTTTTTAGCAGCTTCACTACTTAATATATAAGAAGATATATATGCAGCAATCTGTAGCAATTTATATGCAATTTTGAAGACATTTCTGAGGACAGTAAGGGGTTGATAAAATCGTAGTCGTAGTCGTATGAAGCGTCAAAAACTTATTTTATGATCTACCGAGTAGTTAAAAAGTTATGATTTTTTTTTATCATGTAAACTCGGTTTTTTGGAAAAAAAATTTTTTTTAATTTTGCTTCCTCATAGAGGAAGTTCTGTGATAGGCTTGAAAACGAGATTTGGAACCAGACGTCGTAGGACAATTTGGTTTACATATTTGGAAACTACATTGAATTCTACACGGGGTTTGTTTTCTCGGCCCTTTGGCTAAGATAGAAGTGTAGGACCATAGACAGTGAATTTAAAAATGAAATAAGAATTTTTCTTTAATAACCGATCCCTTTTATTAATATTATTTTTTATGAGGAAGCTTTTTCCCAATAAATTGGCAGCGGTTTTTTTTTCTCTACACTGAGAGATAAAAAGCTTTGGATTACAAAATCGTATGTGTAAGATTTACTAGCGAGTGATTAGTTAATTTTATTAATTTCCGCATAAATTCTACTGCAAGCATGATGAATACTTAGCTGCACGCGGAGTATTCCGTCAGGCCCCGAGATGACAATCATTTGAGTTGGCCAAGCAGAAATTCTATTACTTTATGGTTTGTAGAATTTAACCCATATATGAGTAAGTTATTTTAATATTTTGCTATTACAAAATAATTTTTTCAAAGCAAATTTGTTTTTTTAGACTTTGTAAGGACGAAAAATTATTTCCATCAAATTCGGGTGAGGCTTGAAAATTTTAAAAAGTACATGTTAATGCTGAAACTGATGAAACATATTTTTAAGGCAATATGTACTCTTGAATTTGGTTAAAATATTTATTTCTATGGATTACCAAGTGATGATTTGGATTCAAAAGCTTGATGGGCCTTTCGGTAATTAGAATTTGAAAATTAAGAATAGAATGAGTTGAATTTCAAAACTTATAAAAAACGTCATAAATTGCATGTTTTTTTTACGAATTTGTGTTGTGAACAATTAGAAATTTTTTTCAATACAAGTAAAAATTGAAAATTAACACGAACTTCATCAGGAATCGTATTTTTCTAGTTTTTTCACGAATATTGTGGAGTTGACACAAATATTAAAATCTTAATAGATTTACTCATATATGACTTTATGCAGCCATTATTATGGTTAATAAGTTTGGTTTATCTAATTTTGTATTTTAAAATAGATATAAATATATTCAAGAATGATATGATAATCTCAAAACGTTATTTTTTTAATTATGTTAGTCAGAAGTAAAATTTAGTGCGAGAATCCTGAAATGTATAATTTCATAAATGAGGCAGAGAATATGCGTGATGCAGTGTTTTTGTTTGCAAGTTCTTTCAGTTGATTGAAACAAGAAATTAGTAAATTCAATGAATTATTTAGTTATAAACTTTGTCAAAAAGTATTCGAGAAATATTGAAATAGTAATTTCCAACGTGAAATTTCATGAACTTTTTGAATCTGGTGTCAAAATTTGACCCAAACTGGATTAATGACGATTTCATTGTTTTGAAAACAGAAATACATTTTCCTTATCTAGAAAGTATTGCTGATGAATAATTACTTAAATTTTTCAGCTCAACTAAGACTTTAATGGGATATATTTACTCACCTGGTATTATCGAGTGAAATGAAAATGAATTGAATAAAACAAACAATGGGGGCAGTACCGCAGTGAATTTCGAAACTCTGAATGTTCAATCAATAATGTTAACGCATCCAGCCCTATCGTGTTATCGGTTATTACGCATTGAACTTATAATTTTCTCCCGACAATAAAATAACCCAATTTCATGATAACTTGATGATATAAAAATATCAATGAAAACATATTTTTATATACACGTTTATAATTGGACGATAAATCCTCATTATAAAGAGCAGAGGTACACATGCACAGCTTGAAACTTGTTAGTGCAGCACTCGTGTGTGAGCACGCGCGCGCGCGTGTGTGTGTGTGTGTGTGTGTGTGTGTGTGTGTGTCAGGGGTAATAGGTACATTCTGAAGGTCGAGCGTGACTCTGTCTCTTATCGCTTGTGAAGTAGAGAAGATGCCGCTATCATCAAACCGGTTGAAACTGCGCAAGCGAGCTCTAAAAGGGGTGCAGTTCCATACGGAAAATACACATTTCATTTTGAAGAGGATTTTATGTGCCAAAGAATTTTTGAAATCGGTAATGAAACTGCACAAAGATGACAAAATATCGTTTAAGAGAGTTTCAGAGAAATTAATATAACTACCTGATAAGATGGGAGTGCGAAAACGACAGACACTATTAACAATATCATAATCCCCAGACGAACAATATATTTTATAAAAATGGCAAAGCAATCTGCAGCACAGCAATCAGTGCAGGAAAGAGATGTTATTTTAAGCATAGAAGTTGTAGTTGCCACTTGACATTAAAAATAATCATCGCTTCGGTATTTTTATATAAACCACCAGCCCAAAATTTATTACGCGCGCGAATGACGACTATTACACGTTTCCCCACAGAAATAGGGATATCTACTTTAAATAACACTCAAAAGCGACCGCATGTCACATGAGAGAGATATTGTACAATATTTTCCTTATTTTTAGCCTCATCGAGTTTTCAGATACGACCTACAGCAATTCACTGAAGTTGGAGAAATTTCCGACAAGTATTGATCATTAGTCCGATCTGAAAATATTTTCAATTTCGTATGCAATCTTATCAAATCTTCAAATGTGAATGCAATATTTTTTAGCGACAAGCCGACGCTACTTTTTCTCAAAATATGGCCTTACTGAGTAAAAGTCAAGTGGAATTTTTCTTATACTCTTAGAATTTATCAGCTTTTAATAAAGCGCATAAAATTGACGTTAATTATACAATTGTGCAATTTTATAAGGATCGATCTACAGCAGTCGATTGGAATTTTATCTGTTTTGCGTGTGGGTCATAAAAATCGATGAAGATGCACGGCGCACGTATACATACGCACGATCGTATAAGCTTATAGCCTACGTAAAACAAGAAGCCAATCAAACAGTAGTAAAAATAAAAGTAAAGTTAATAAATAAACTCGATACGTATATAATGTGTGCGATGTGCATGAGTAGATTTACGCAAACCTATGCGCTTATTTTTTAATCAAAATTCCATGATATTTATTAAACCAAGATCAATGTAGATTTACGATTCGAAACGAAAAATGTAACACTACTACGTGTTAATTAAATTCTAATATTAGCAGCGTCTATAATAACGGACCCGTACAACCTAATGTAGCGTTACTCTTAAAGATAGTTTTTCGCTATATTGTCTAGTGATTAGCACCAACGGTCATTCAATTAGAAATCGCGATGACTGCATGCATCCATTTAACTCGGTCCTAACGTATAATTGAGCAACCGTAATAGATTTCTCTAATGAAGCTGGACGCTGTATTTCATATTGATCAAGTAATTCTAATTTTTCTTTGATTTCTTAAGCACTTACATGTTATTTTTCAAGATTTTAAACTTTATTTTAATTCTATAACTAAAACATTTTAATTCATTCATATTAACAAGGAGAGCCTTTCATCTCCGGGTCACCAAATGTCCTGAAAATTTTTGTGTGGTCTCCCGATACTTACTGATGAATCCCCCTATAGTTAGTTTAATCCCATGGGTCCTTTAACAACACTTTTAAGCATGATGAAGTTGTTGATATTATTTAATATTAATAAATACCATATTATTAATTAATACCCTATCATGATATAAGGCTAAAACAGTCAAGTCCAACTGACTGAAAAGTATTGGTACTTTGACCTTTTCATATATTGAACACTTTTTCAAAAAATAAATACTTTAGCCCAATTAATATTCTGTGAAAGTCTCAATGAGTGAACCAATTTGATCTAAAACTGACGTATTTTACTATAAATACTGATACAAAATACGGAAAAAATTGTTATATTATTAAGGAGGTTTTTTCAGTTCAAGTTTTTCTATAGAGAACTCTTGCCTAAAGCTGTACATTTTGTATGCGCAGTACGCACAGCGCAGCCTGGCATCAGCTAATTCATAACAAAAACATCGTTTTTTTCACTTTGACGTGAAAAATCTTGATTTTTTGCAGCGTAAGCCCTGTTTTACGACGATACAGGCTGAAAGATGAGGGTTTTTTCTATAAACCCTGTACACTCCAATACCCTAGCAAATTAATGTTTGTTTATAAATAATTTATGAATGTGGCCGTTCCATCAGGCTGATGTTAAAAATGTCATACTTTGAGATAAAATATCTTGAGATTTTGAAGCGTAAGCCACATAAATAATTATACAATTGAATTCAGCGTGATTTAATCCATGAAATAGGGTAGGTCTCATTTCTCAAAATGTTGAGAGAAACTCCTTAAATTCACTGTTTCTTCTTTTTCGCCTTTTTTATGACACTCATTTGAAGTGATTTCCATGTTTTGAGTGTCAGATTACCTCATTAATGATGCTGTGTCAAAACAATTTTTTCCATATTTTGCATCAATATTTATAGTAAAGTTCGTTAATTTTAGCTCAAATTGGTTCGTTCATTAAAGACGTACACAGTATTGGGCGTTGAACTTTATATATATATATTAGGGTGGTCCACTTTTTCAAAAATTTTTTGTATCTCGGGGGATCCATCGGAATCTGAAAGTTTGAGGTTTAAAATGAAGTTTCCTTTAAACGAGAACTCAAATAAATGATTTTAGATGGTGTCGATGGATTTTGAAGTTTAAAAACGTGCTCCTAAAAAGGAGCAAAATCGGGCAATCATTCGATTTATTTCAAACTTTGCTCGAGTGTAAAAATGATCTTAACGATACATTTTCTTACGTATTTTTGTCTGCGGAATCGAATGCCGTAGTTACTTTGACCTAGGAGCACAATTTCATTGAAAAAAATACACTTTTTCGATCGTTCTTTTTCGCCAATTTCGCAAAGTTCATTTTCGAGCGAGCGGCAAATGAACAGAAAAAATCTAGAAAATTTTTCGACACCATCAAAATGTAGGATTTTTTATGACAAATCCAACGGTATATATTAGTACACTTTAAAAATTTAATCCCGAAAAAGCACGATTTTATCCTAAAAAACGATATTAAAAAATGGAAAAATGGAAAAATATATTCGTTTCTTCAAGAAAATGGCTGAGAATAATCACTCATAAAAATAATTGAATACAATTATCTGATAGGTTTTTTTCTCACCTTTCAAATGCCGTTTTCAGAGTTGAAAAATTCGCAAAATTCGCCGAGATACAGCTGTTTTTGTACGATGCACTTTTTTAGCTTAAAAATCTGCTTTGCTGGTTTTTAAATGAATAGAGCCAGCTCAGAATTATTGAATTTTAACCCAAAAAAGTGCATCGTACAAAACAGCTGTATCTCGGCGAATTTGCGAATTTTTCAACTCTGAAAACGGCATTTGAAAGGCGAGAAAAAAACCTATCAGATAATTGTATTCAATTATTTCATGAGTGATTATTCTCAGCCATTTCTTGAAGAAACGAATATATTTTTCCATTTTTCCATTTTTTAATATCGTTTTTTAGGATAAAATCGTGCTTTTTCGGGATTAAAATAATTTTAAAGTGTATACTAATATATACCGTTGGATTTGTCATAAAAAATCCTACATTTTGATGGTGTCGAAAACTTTTCTAGATTTTTTCTGTTCATTTGCCGCTCGCTCGAAAATGAACTTTGCGAAATTGGCGAAAAAGAACGATCGAAAAAGTGTATTTTTTTCAATGAAATTGTGCTCCTAGGTCAAAAGTAACTACGGCATTCGATTCCGCAGACAAAAATACGTAAGAAAATGTATCGTTAAGATCATTTTTACACTCTGAGCAAAGTTTGAAATAAATCGAATGGTTGCCCGATTTTGCTCCTTTTTAGGAGCACGTTTTTAAACTTCAAAAATCCATCGACACCATCTAAAATCATTTATTTGAGTTCTCGTTTAACCCATTAACGCCGGGAGGACGCGATTTTGACATTCAACTTTGCGCTTTTACCATGTCTCAATCGACACGAGAAAAATTATGAAAACCTCTATTTTTTATGGTTTTGAGGGTGCTCTTTCTAATGGTGGTATTAAAAATTGCGTAAATTAACAATTATAATGAAAATTGCAAATTTACACAAAAAAAACGTGTTTTTGAGGTAAAAAATTTTTTTCTTTTCAATTTTCAAACCACTTATCATGTTAAATGGGGGTAAAATATATATAGAACGTGCCCTCGCGGTCTCTACTTTAAGAAACCATCATTAGTTTTGTCAAACAATATTTTTTTTTAACAAAATGGCGGCTTGAATGAAAAAATCGACTTTTAAGTTTTACTATTTTTTATCTCGTAAACTATTGAGTTTAGAGAAAAAGTTTATAGAACAAAAAAGTCTTAGAATGCTTCAAGGAACATTCTCAAATTTTTTCAGAATTTTCCGAGATGATTTTTCAATTTCCGGGAAATGTGGAAAATCCGGTTTCCCAAAATCACTTCCAAAAATTCTGAAAAAATTTGAGGATGTTCCTTTATCAATTCTAAGACTTTTTTGTCTCATAAACTTTTTCTCTAAACTCAATAGTTTTCGAGAAAAAAAATACCAATAATTTTTGCGATGTTAACAAAAAACTTTTTTTTTCTCGAAAACTATTGAGTTTAGGAAAACATTTCATAGGACAAATAAGTCTTGGAATTGATCAAGGAACATCCTCAAATTTTTTCAGAATTTTGGAAGTGATTTTGGGAACCGGATTTTCCACATTTCCCGGAATTGAAAAATCATCTCGGAAAATTCTGAAAAAATTTGAGAGTTCCTTGAAGCATTCTAAGACTTTTTTGTTCTATAAACTTTTCTCTAAACTCAATAGTTTACGAGATAAAAAAGTAAAACTTAAAAGTCGATTTTTTCATTCAAGCCGCCATTTTGTTAAAAAAAAATATTGTTTGACAAAACTAATGATGGTTTCTTAAAGTAGAGACCGCGAGGGCACGTTCTATATATATTTTACCCCCATTTAACAATGATAAGTGGTTGAAAATTGAAAAGAAAAAAATTTTTTACCTCAAAAACACGTTTTTTTTTGTGTAAATTTGCAATTTTTCATTATAAATTGTTAATTTACGCAATTTTTAATACCACCATTAGAAGAGCACCCTCAAAACCATAAAAATAGAGGTTTTCATAATTTTTCTCGTGTCGATTGAGACATGGTAAAAGCGCAAAGTTGAATGTCAAAATCGCGTCCTCCCGGCGTTAATGGGTTAAAGGAAACTTCATTTTAAACCTCAAACTTTCAGATTCCGATGGATCCCCCGAGATACAAAAAATTTTTGAAAAAGTGGACCACCCTAATATATATATGGCAATAGCTACACCAATATGGCGGCGTACCCCCGGAGATCAACACGCGATTGATACAAATAATCTCGATTAAACGCATTCTTGTCGTATTAATATCTCGCCATCCAAGCAATATACGAGAAAATTTATTACACCATTCGATTCCTCGCAAAATTTTACATCGACTTGCACTGAAACATTTTCAAGTGTCAGTGCAAAATTTCGAGTCCTGCGCCGTTGAACTTACCGGACGCCCCGAACGAAATTTTGTAATTTTATTGATATTGTCAACAATTTTACACTGACACTTGAAAATGTTTCAGTGCATGTCGATGTAAAATTTTGCGAGGAATCGAATGGTGTAATTAATTTTCCCGTATATTGCTCGGATGGCGAGAAATGAGCAAAAAACATTTTAATTTTCAATTTTCACGGCTTTCCCGGAGACCTAGCTGAAAAATAATTCGATATTCGGATTCCTCGTCGAATTTAACGTGAATTCAAGTTGTCACACTTCACTCGCGGATAATTAATACGACAAGAATGCGTTTAATCGAGATTATTTGTATCAATCGCGTGTTGATCTCCGGGGGTACGCCGCCATATTGGTATAGCTATATACATTAGACTTCGACACCCAATATCGATTGGGTAAGAGTGTTTATTTTTTGAAAAAGGGTTCAAGACTTGAAAAGGTTACAATACCAATATTTTTCAGTCAGTTGGATTTGACTGTTTTAGCCAAATACTGTGATACACTGATATAAGGTATTAATTAAAATTTAACAATATTAAAAACTTCATCATGCTTAAAAGTGTTGTTTATAGGCCCATTGGTTTCATCATTAGGTACCAGATGACCATAAAAAAATTTTCAGGACATTTGGTGACCCGAAGATAAAAGGCTCTCCTTGTAAGATTAAAAAACTAATAAAAACCTGCCGAAGCAAACAGAGACCTCTCGATGTTAAACGAAACAAAATGAAAAAAAAAGAAGGAAAAACAATCGAATGGTCATCAACTAGCGATTGGTTTCTTATGAATTCCCTTCTGTAAATATACATGCATGGCGGAGTTGTACAGAACATCTCGTCGCCTTTTAGACACGTTTTCAATGGTCTCGGCGCGCATATTGTAGCGTATGTATGTATACGCTGATTACGCCTGATCCGGATTTAAAAGGTTGGCAACACATTGTAGAAGCAGCAAATGCAGTAGCACTGATTGGATTTCACATTTTGTATTACGAATGCATATAGGTTGTATAAATGTATATTATAGCTGTTCGCATAGATCGCCAAGGACGAGTGGATGTATGAAATGAAAATTATATGCTCGTAAGGATACTCGAGGAGCTGTGCGTATGTACGTGTTTCTGTACATTTTTTTTAATTTTCACGTACTTACCATATAGGAATCGACGAGTGAGTATTATCCTTTTTCAATTGAAAAAATATACTGCATCGATAAATCGTATTTGGCAGTGACACTATCTCTTACAAGTCTATGACTGCGAGAACACGGAGGGATTGCAAGTGCATAATCAAACAATGCAGTAAAAAAGTGATTCATGCCTTATAAATGCAGCAGATACATACAGGCGCGGGCATGCCATCGTATACTGCTAACACCGTTACAGTTTACTGGTGCCCTCCTCATAATAAGTTTACGCGCAACAAAATAACAGCGGCCGCTTTATTGCATTACGCCTGTTTATAAAAGGCGATTCGAAACTGCTTAAGCGGCCGAGGCCTTGCGAGGCCAGCTTGACTCGATTCGGGATTATGATATTTTTTAAACTGCAAAGATTTGCCGTATATACATCGAGGTTAATGATGCTCGAGTAGATCTTGTACTCTGGATATAAAATTCCGACCCAACGGTTCGGGCATTGTTTGACCGGCAAGAAAGAGACACCGGAGAATAATGGCGTTTTCAACAATATTTTTCTTACAGAATTTAACTAACAAAAGTCGATTTTGCAACGTTCAGTTAAGTGATTTCTTTCTTTTACTTATACAAATTTCTATTCTGTTATTGGTTCGTTTTAGAACATCGTAAATTTGAAATTGAATCACATTTATAAATGTGTGCTTATAAAACTGTATAACTATACTTGCTTATATTTTAGCAATAAATCAATAGATAAGAGAGTGGATACATTTTTACTATACCTTTTGCTCTTTGAATTAGCCAACAACCAAACTTAAATTGTTATACTTTTGAAGCTTCGTCGCCATTATGGCCAAAAACTAGCATTAAAATGTAAATCACTTTAATAAAACAAAAATTTTCCTCTCCTTTTTATGTACTCGCACGCGAACCATAGAACGATCTGTGACGCCTTGCAGCATCTCAACTGCAACAGAGCAAGAATCAATAGCAGGTGCAACGACCAAGACGACGGCGACCCTAAGACACCAAGAGAAACTGGTTTGAGCTAAAAGCAGCAACTGTAAAGGCACATATATATATAAGTTACAGCAATACATACATAAAAACGTATGTATTTAAGTACAACCAAACACACAAATATGTCCAGACGAAATGCAGTGTACAATCGGCAAATCACCTAAATTGGCTGGGTTTCTTCTTTGGCAAAACTTGACTGGACCCCGGAAATGCATTTGATCAAAGGCGAGAAAGAGATTTTGAACTCGAACTGAACACCACAGCAGAGTTGAAGCTTTTTTGTCGTTTTTTTTTGTTACAGTACATGCAGTGAAAATGAAACGTAGAGAATAAGAGAATGAGACTATAGTATAAAGCAGATATGGTGTGATAAATCAGACCTTTGCATCGTTTTTGCTATACTGATACAAATTCGTACTAATGGTGAACATTGGATGAGAATAATCGTATTATTCGTCCTCTATTTCATTAATATTCAATATAAAATTAAAAATACTATTATTATGGATTAAATACAAATAAGTGTTAATAATCAATAACGTATGAAATTGCGAATATTTTTTGGGTTTATGATTTTTTTCAAATTTGTATATTCATCAATATGAATGATTGAAATATACGAAAAAAGTGGTCCGTTAAAAATGTGCCCTGTTTTAAGAAGTGTCCGTAAAGGGAGGTTTTACTGTATAAGTTCATGTAATTTAAGGCACCTGTAGAATTTTCAGAAATGAATTGTTTAAACATTTTTTCATGACATTTTCATAAATCTTCTTCAAGTGGCTCGATGCAATCGATGATTATGATAAGGTAAAACGGGGGAATACGTTATAAGGTACTTATACCAGTGATTGACCGCTTTCGACCAGTAAATGACCACTTTTGGGTGTGCAATAATTATCGTTTTTCCTTGTTAAATTATGATCGAACATAGAAAACAAGATGCATCGTTCCTAAAGAATTGAATTACGTCATACAAATATATTTTTAATTATTTTCATATGATATTTTCCAAAATTGTCATTCACTGGTACCCGGTCATTGATTGGTCTGACTACCCTAGCTAAGAAAAAAATTGGAATGAAAAAGTAATGAATGTATGAAATCAAATCTTAAGCATTGAGGACTGTAAAAAACACGTTTATGTATTATAAGAAAAACCAAATTATAACTTTATATTGTTATTGTAATAGTTATGACAAATTTAGCAACTTGGTTCAAAAGTGGCGTTTTCCCCAAGCATGCGAAACCCCGATTGGAGCAATATGCCTTAATCTGAAACAATGAAAAAATGAAATACTAATCCATTTTCGGGATCTCCTAGCCTACTACCACGGCCAAGTTTGCATGATGTATGTCATTATCTAAATGTCGTTAACAATTCCCACTTAAACATTTCATTGAAAACTAAACGAATATTTGCTCATTGAACTTCGAAAAATTTGACGCTTGAAATCGACTGATAATAGCAGTAAAAAATCAGCTATTTCGTGTCGATGTAATCGGATTATCATAACGCAAATTCCAATAGGTCACATATCTAAATTTTCTTTCTTATAACGATAATATAGCAAAGTGGCATTTTCTCCGAACTGGCTTATCCCCCACATTACCATATATTATCACGAAACTACGAAATTGTAGTATAAGTTTTCCTTTCTTAAAAAAGTGATGACCCTAAAAGTGAAGCCAATCTATTCGGCCTCTGATTGGTCGACTACTTTGACTTTAAGACTAAAAGTAGAGCGACCCCTACATGCCGCGAACTACATGCGCGAACTAATGTCTCAATTCAAATCTGATGACTTTACTATTATTGTATTGTATTTATATTATATATTTTAAGAGAGGATATTTTATATTATTATATCAATATAAATAAATAAAAATACTTATAAAAAAGAGAACGGCCGAAAAGTGAAGCCGCGTAAAACGACCTCTGATTGGCTGACACTGACGACGACGCCCGATGCAAGCCGACTCAATACGAGCGCCTGCGCTGCTAACTGTCAACAGACAGTTAGTACTTAAGTAACCTCAAAACACGAATGAAAAAAAATAGACGCGCACGAAGCACGTTGAAAACTTACTATTTCTGAATCTCAAACTAACTTGAAACACGAATAAAAAAAATAACACGCGCGGAGCGCGTTTGAAAGATACTAGTTTATCAAAAATTCGTCGATATTTTGAATGTTTGAAAATCAACATTTTACACGGGATTGTTGTAGGCTGGAAAATCGATGCACTTAACGTCATAACTTTCTTAAATATGACGCTAAATGACCAAAAACCGGGTACAGATCCGGTCTCTGTACAAACCGTGTCAAATTAACGATGGTTCAATTTCCGGAATTTACCATTTTCACCTCGGAAAATGCAAGTATACTTTCAAACTCGAATATCACAAAATGCGTCATTTTTTTCGTTTTTTATTGTTTCAATGGAAAGCTGGGGATTTTTTACATAAAATACAGTTGTTTTCAAAGTGTAATCATAATTTCTATGTGAGATACGAGCAAACATAGTCGGCGCTCGGCTCGGAAAGCTGAGCAAATTTCCTATCGAAATCACTGGTTGGTTATTTTTTCCAGATTCTTTTAGGTACTTTTAGAGCGAGTTAGAAATTGAGCAATTTCGCTCAAAAACGCTGTTGCGCGAGGCGCTAGGAGTTTTGAGAAATTTCGCCCCGTATACCTTTATCAGTGTTTGAGAGAAATATTTAATAATAAATAAAAAATGGTGTACCTGAGAGAGCATGGCAACTCTAAGCATAATTCACACGCAAATAAAATTTTCTTTGAATCTCTTTCAACTAAGGCTTCATACATTACGATTTATTAATTTGTTTTTATTCAATGGTTTCGCCACTGCAACTATGAGCTTACAATATATAGTTTTAGCACTACTGCAAAGCAGAAAATAGTTTATACAATTTTGTCATCTGTTAGTCAAGCTGCGAACATTCAAAGATGGTACCAACTATCAGACTGGTATTGCAATACTAACATTATTACTATGAGTATCGAGACACCTTGATATATATATATATATATTTATAACACGTCACAGAGATCTTTGATTTGCAATCAATTCGTATTTTGAATCCAATTTTTTCCCAATCGTTTATTTTTATTACGCACGAAAGAGAAATTCAATATTTTGGTGCAGTAGTAGCAGTGCCGACTTGCACGTTTTGCACTGAACAACACATTGTAACAGCAGCAGTCGCAACAACACTGCAACAGCAGCTCTAATAAAAGGCACATTTTTTCTCGCACCTCCTTCTCGTGCCAAGTTAAGAAAACAAGCGAACGCGAATGTATCTGTAGTTTGTCCGTGTGATTCGCACAACGATAACGATGCAAGTACTTAAACGGTACCTCGCGCTCGTACGATTTCTGAGGCCCTCCCGTTCTCAAATACAGTCTACCCAAAAATCAGACCAGGTACAGCATCAGCGAGCAGTGAAAAGAGAGAAGGCAAGGAAGTAAAGCGGAGAGTATCCATAAGTAACGACCGGAATCTTCAAAGGTAAAAAAAAACAATGGCTTGTCGGGGTACATTTACGCGCAAGAATACTATATGCCTCCGCGGCTGCACTGCAGGCAGTGAATGAAAAAAACTAAAAGTTGCAAAGATCAGGCTATTGCGTGAGATGTATGCGAAGCCAAACCAATACTCGCTCGCTCTATAACTGGTTTCGTGTCAGATGAATATAACAAGTTTGAGTGCGTACATCGACGAAAGGGGGAAGGGGATGCGTTAATCGTGACGCGGGTGATTTTGACCATGGCAAAGATTGCGGGTATCGATCTGACCAAGCATTGATATTTTTTTTCGTTGATGTTGTATTTATAAGTGCGCAGACCTTACGAAGAGGAATAATGACATTAGTGCGAAATCTGCGATATCAATACCGGGCATCGGGTGACTTTTCTCGTTTATAGGCACAGCATACCGTCGAAAATCGAGTCGATTTCAACTAAACGAGGCATTATTTTAGGTACTTTAAATGGTACTTCCAAAACGGCCCATACAGAACACCAAAAAAAAAATAGTAGAGAAATCTTTTTCTTTAAAATACTCGTTGAAAAGAGTACTTTGCGATGGTCTATGTTTGAATTGGATAGACGAATGACTGTAGTGTACACTTTTAAATAATCGATTTTTTCCTGCCATTTTAGGTATTGCGCTTAAGGTACTATTACGAATTAATTTTTTCGAAAAATCGATTCTTTTTTTATTCCATTTTCAGACTCTTTATAGTCTTAACAATTGCCTCTCAAAATATTTCCGTGATATTTAAATTCAAAGCTTGTCTATGCGCATCTGTTTTGTGAGTGCGCGGTTAACACTTGTACACAAAAAAAACTTTGCACGCGTTTTTCTCGAAATGATGTTTTTTTGAACTGCAGGCAGTTTATCTCCGAATCTACCGAACCGATCTTTACCAAATTTTAAACAGAACTTCGTTTATGTATTTGACACGAGAATCCACCACAATTATTTTTTCTAATTTATACGCGGCAAAGAAGGTAGAAAAGAAGGGTCAATTTTTGAACTTTTTTTTCAAAAAGCCGCCATTCTTTTTTATTTAGATTAACCAATTTTCTGGTGGATTCGTGTGTCAGAGCTATTCTTTCAACTAAACCATTTCGAATTTTTTGTTTCTGACTTGTCAATCCTAAGATTAACTATCCGCAGTGAACAACCATTTTTTCAAGGACCAAACTTTGATGCCCTCTATATGTAAGAAAAAGAGGGGAAAAAAAAACAAAAAAAATATTTTTGGGTATTTTTTTGATACATATGTATGCTCAAAAAGTTTCAAATAAATACATAATAAAGGAGATGAGAAAAAAATCGTAAAAATAGCGTGATTTTTGGCGTTCTAATTCGTAATAGTACCTTAAGGGCGCTTCGTAACTCGATTTTGACTCAAACTTATTCTTAGTATATATAGCTTTAAACTAGAAAAAAATCCCAAAAACCACAAGAAAATCATCTCGATATGATCAAAATTGACGGAGATAAAAGCATTTGAAAATTGAACAAATTTCAATCAAAACTTTTGTTGCCATAATTTTGCTTAATTGTATGCAGTAAAGAGAATTCGTTATATTTTTAGTGAAATCATGTGCACGTACATAGATTAAAGGCGCATGTATTCATTGGCTTGCATAGCCACAAATACATTTCGTACGTTTTTGTGACATGGAAAATTATTGGATATATTGGATTATAAATACTTTACCATGATAATGATGCGTCAATGCGCGTTATTGGCCATCTCTCTGCTCGGCTGCAATCAGCTTTTGAAGTATAGGTTAAGAGCTTTAGAATAACCTCTATGAAACGAGATTTTTCCCGCTACAATTGTGTGGGAAAGCCGTTCATAAATAAGTAAAATTTCAAAAAATTCTTTTAGCGGTCATACACGCAGCGTCAAGTATTGAAAATTCATACGGGTAATTAACAAAACGATTAGCTAATAAACTTTAAAAAATTCAAAAGCTACTGAATTATTGTTGACTTGCCAGCATAATTTTGAATATCTTTGAAATGTTTTCTTTATGCTTGCTGCATCTCAGTTTTGTTTTCATCAATATTTTCAAAAATATTTCAAAAAATTTCCATCCCAATTTTTCATCAAAAAGTATTTCATTGTTCTATATTTCTTCTTTCGGCAATTTTGACGGAGTTATTTATACAAACTCAATAATACTAGATTTCATGAAAAATAAAAATCTAGAAGAATGAGAAAAAAATTGCAAACTTTTACTACTGCTATACGCTATGCAGAGATCTAAGAGTGTTGTATAGAAAACAACCGCAATTTGTGGTTTGCCAAAGAATCGCGTGTAATAGGTGTTTTCCCTCTCTCTTGTTCTCTACCTCGATGCTCACATAATGTCGGCGGTATGCTGCATTATAATATGTGCATGCAGAAAAGAGTAAAGTATGAGCTTTTACGACAGCTCGTAAAAGACTTATTGCCATGGATATATGTGTATATATGAATCGTTAAAGGATAGGCCTGTTCACGCGATAATGGCACGACTTCAACTTATACGGTTACTTTATGGCTTATAATTGATTCACTAAAATTTGCAGATCGATTAATGGTTTGAAAAATATTTCATTGGTTTGAAATGCGGGGGGATCCAGCCTCAAAAATGACATAACGGGGCACATTAAAATGTTATTTCAGTAACTAGTCAAATCTTTGAACTGAAATGGTATTACAGTACCCTAACCAAAATCATTTTACGCTACTTTTAGTATAACTGATGTTATAAAATGTTGTATGAAGCTAGGATTATATTTTCCAACAATACTTGTGATTATATGTGCCTTCAACTTTTACTATAACCTTTTGTTTTGCAAAATAGCACATTCGCACTCGTTACGCAAATTATTGAGACTATATGCATTCGCTCACTAATTAAAAAGTTTATGTAATTCCAGTAGTAACTTGAAAAAAATTAAATGAAAATAGTAGCATCGTTGTAATTCGCAAATGCTGATCCGTAAACAAAGTCATTTGTAGGTACTACTGGTTATAGAATAAAAAGAAATTCCATAGAATTTACGATGGCACATATAAGTATACCTTGTAGCATATTTACAGCGAATAAGAAAAGTAACTGCGCAAAACTTCTAATGGAGGGCTGAAAGAATTTGTTACTTATTCACATGTAAAGAATCCAATTGTTCATGACAAAAATAAATATTGTCATCCTTTTACAAGATTGTACGCGTACTAGCTCAAAGGCTGATTATTATTATTTTCCTTGCATTATCAAAGAATATCATTCGAAACAATCGCTCGTTTATAAAAGTGTTTAGCGGAAGTGCAGGGTAATACCTACTGAGAGGCAGCAATGCCACATTAAAAGATCTCGGAAATGCGCATTTTCAACATATTATTTATACCTAATTCAATAATACGGTCGCTCTGAGTTCTTATATATATATATATATATATATATACTGCTTGATTTAGCTGATAATGCTTTTTTTATTAACACACGTATCAACTAAGTATTTGCATGTTAGAGCAGAAACATACAAAATAAGGGTCCTGAAAGTTATTTGGAAATTTTTTCTAGTTATCACCCCAATTAAATCAAATATATGTATGCATTGCAAAAACCGAGCTTAATGAGTCCCATTGAAATATCTTTCAGGTACAATAGCATCATGCATGCTGTGAGCTCGAATAAGTCAAACACACGTAATCGTCCGCGAGCTCCATTTTACCAAAGAAATTGAACGGCGCAATCGATTATGAGCATCTCGATAACATAATCCGAAGGTGGCAGCGACATGGATCCATGGTGGCAGCATAGGGTGCGCAGCGTTACGAAACGGTAGTGTGTGCAGTCGAGCGAATACCGGGTGACAATCGGTTTCAAGCATCTATCAAGGAAATCGGTTTTACTTTTTAAATAAGTTAAAGCGCGTGTCTGTTCGAGTGTGTGTGCGTACACCGACACCGCGAATTGGCCTCGTTCTCTGGTAGCTACTAGTACCGATTTCTTTTTTAGCCACCAAGTGTAGTCGTGGTTATTTCTATGTAATTTACTCATACTATACTATAATAAAATACGTACGCACTTTCAAATCAATGCGAGTTTGCGCGTGCGCTCGATCTCAAAGAGAGATATTACTATTAAAGGGGGCTTTACAAAAGAATTTCTATATACTGTGCGCGTATATAAAGGGGATACGTATCGGTGAGTTATTCAATGAACGGTTACGTTTTACACCACATGCGTCTGCACGCAACTACATGGGATAC
Source organism: Trichogramma dendrolimi (assembly GCA_034770305.1). NCBI lineage: Eukaryota > Metazoa > Arthropoda > Insecta > Hymenoptera > Trichogrammatidae > Trichogramma > Trichogramma dendrolimi. Next base: position 28,309 of record JAPMIB010000282.1, on the reverse strand, counting down.
ACACATGCGTGTTGCGGCAAAGCAAGAGAGAGAGAGAGAGAGAGAGAGACACTTTTTTAAGATAAATCGACTTTGTGGCTTAAACGGCTGGTTGGCGCGGCTTGAGTTTCAATTCATGGCGTCAAAAATCACACGGCTAGCTGCGATATGTTAATTAGCTGCCAACTACCGGTACAGTTCGTTATTTTCAAATCCTTTTCTAATGCACTGAAACTATTGAGCATTTGCATTTCCGTTCACTAACGATACCATCGATTTTAGTGCAATATGTAAGTAACTTTTAAAATTACACGATTTGATGAATCGATTAATAAATAAATCGATTGTCCGTTATTCAAGATATCAACGTGTCAAGGTAAAAACTCATTCGCGATCGAAAATGCGATTTTTTTCCAAATTTAGACTTGGGTTAATACAGAATGAAGTGCACGGATTGTAAGATCATATAATATGCACCGAGTGTGAATCTATGATATTGCAACTCAAATTATGAACACGGCGTCGCCAAAGGCTGAATTATAAAGTAAGAATAGATGCCTGCTGCGCCTAGGACGGCCAGCCACAAGTCGTGTTTATGCTCGGGTATTTATATTGTGCAATAGATGAGCTGGGAAAAGTCAACCTATTGTTCCGTAAAGAACTGACGGAGGATGCAAGTTGCTCTCGATTTTAATTTATAACTTATAAGTTTTGCACGATGATGATTTTTTCACTTCCTTAAAACTGACTTGGTGAGATGATCGTCTGAATCGAGGATAATTTAACGTAATATATAGAGATGGTTGGCTTTAAATTCGTGCAATGACGAATTACCTGCAACAGTTATGCTGATATTCAATCAGGCGATGATAATCTTCAAATCATTACAGTCCCTCACTAAAGCAAAACTTTGAAGGGCATATACGACGTTTTTCATTTTTATTTCCTTCGAAGGGCACGAGCGTCGAGCACGAAGAGATCGATCCTCGTCGTGCACATCGCGATAATCCATCGATCATATAATTCATCATCAAAGGGTAAAGTCGGTCCACCGACCACAACGATTTATTTCCTTCTTCGTCATTTTTTTCTGTATTAGGACTTATTATAATGCACGAAAGTGAAACTTGTGCATGATACTATAACTAATGTTTCTCCTGTCACATGAACGACAATAAGGCGGAAAATTATAAGAAACCGTACGTATGTTCTATGCACTTACCTCACACCTAGACGTGTCTAGTATCTCGACCTCGGTGTTAACGTTGTCGATGGTAACGCTGTGTCGGTACAGGAAATCTGCAACAGATAGACATACGAAACTTTAGCATGTGGCTTAGCTAAATAAATGCACATCCTATGTATCGTTTGCACATCCCTCGGGCAAGTCTCGCTAAGATACGTTTAAGCGAAAGATAGGCCATAACTGATATGATGCTGCATAAATGTATAATATATATATATGTGTGTGTGTGCATGATGATCATAATGACGTGATATGATACCTAAGAAAGGCAAATCGTTTTAGTCTTTTATATGTACTCGTGTACCATGCTTGACTTCGAAGTTGCTATGTCGCGTCACTGTCGTCGTCGTGACGCTTTCCTTGTCATGAATTTTAACATTTTTTCCTTATCAGCTGACTTGAGTCAATCCGAGCTTGTGTTGCTCGCCCCCCCCCCCCGGACGAATTCGATGAGAGTGATTATGGAAATTTTCCTACTTACACACCAAATGTATCGCCTGATTCTATCAACTTCAAATGCGGAAGGATGATTGAAAACGAAAGTGCAATATACAGTAAAACTTCGATAATTCGAAATCCTAAATACAGGCTGTAATTTCGAATTATCGAGAATTTCGAATTAACGAAGTTCGAATTAACGAAGTAAAAGAAGCCAAATTAAATAAATTTCGAATTATAGAAAAACGCAGGTATTTTTATTTATTTAATATGTAAACACAATTTTAATTAAAATAAGATGTCAATTTAGATTGAACTACAGCTTTTGTTTTTTTTTATAAGAAAGGATTCAACTTTTTGCATTGCAAAAAATAAATCTTCAGAATCTTCTTCTTCATCAAAAGATTCAATGAAATCTCTCACTCCCTCAAACTTTTCGATTGCTTCACTCGATGTAGGAATGATTTTCCTGATAATTTTTTCTCCTTTTTCGTCATCATCAGATGATTCTTCATTCAACTTCCATTTTTTATTTAAAATATCAGCAATTATTTCTTGCTAACTTAATACTCCAAATGTTGATACATTATCATCAACAGAAACATTCTTCCCATCCCAATTTTCATTAATTTCTTCAATTATCTGTATTGATGGTTCAAATGTAATTGAAAATCCAGCCTTTCCAAAACAATGCCGGATCGTTTCTGGCTGGACTTTATTCCATGCTGCTTTTAACATTCTACTTGCCACTAAAACATCTATTTTGATGTTAAGTGTCGAATCATCCATTCCTGCTAACATTCTTGCGACTATTTCTTTTCTATAAAAATGTTTTAAGTTTTTGATGATGCCTTGATCCATTGGCTGTATGACAGACGTCATATTTGGTGGAAAAAACAAAACTTTGATATTTTCTAATATCGGAATAGTATGAACAGCGCAATTATCAAGAAAAAGAAGTACTATTCGCTTCTGTTTATTAAAATAGTGATCTAGATTTTTTATCCAAGTTTCGAAAATCGAAGAGGTCATCCACGCTTTTTTGTTTGATGTGTATTCTATAGGCTTGGCTTTGACACCTCGAAAGCACTGGGGATTGGCTGTTTTTCCAATCATTAGTAACGGAAGTTTTGGGTGGCTAGTGCCTAGAGTTGACTAAAATTTAACGTGTTTATTTTAATATTGTTGGCTTATACACAATACATACTTGCGTATACATTACAGTGTAACGTAAATAATTTTTCAGTTTTTCATTTCGAATTATAGAAGTAAATTTATATGGTATCTAGACTCTAAATGCAAAATTTCATTTCGAATTATCAAAATTTCGAATTATGATATTGTTCGAATTATCGAAGTAAATTAACATTGAATTTACATTGAAAACGCTAAAAACAGAGTTTGAATTCGAATTATCGAGAATTTCGAATTATCGAAGTTTTACTGTAGTTTGAGCGAGATCGAGCTCTTATAAAAACGATGAGAGCAGTTTTTTTATAGAAGAAACCAAATGTATACACGACAAAACTTGATCGTTTTAAAAAACGTTTGGGTATACTTATTTTATGAAACTAAAAGTCTACCACCGATGGGAATGAACAATTTTATTAAAATTTCACGATGCATTATGCATATATTTTCTGAAATTCACAAACATAGCACTCGTAAAGGCATTAATCAAAAAGAAAAGTTTCGAAGAAAATTATTGCGGAAGTAATGAACGAGCTAAAAACGTGCTCGATCAAAATATGTCGCGGACGCGGAACAACGGCTTAGTATAGCATTATTTTGAGAAGTAAAGATGTAGGTGAAATACCGATCGTGCCTCATAAATAGTAACCGTGATAATTTTCATAATTAATACGATTGCTCAGGATTCATAGTATAATCATTTTTTATATTGAAATCTCAATCAATAGCGGAATGGTTAAAACTTTGGGTGATATTTTCTTTGAACTAGTAAACTCTCAAAATGAAGATTAAATAAATTCAACTTGTGTAAAACAAAGTAATCTTGGAATTTTCAACTGAAATGTTCTTTTCGAGATTATTCAACTCAATTCAATCATTTTTCCAGATTTCACATCAACTGCTAAACTATTCAAACTAGATTTCAATTCATGACTTTATAAGATTTGATTCTAAAACAACTATTGCATGTAAGGTGGAAGGAGCCAATTTAATTTAAAGTACTAATGACAATATAATTTTTCAAAATTACCCATGGAGATAAAATTTACCTGGACTGAATTGTATCCGATAAACAAATTCTATTTTAAGGGGACGTTTTCTTTTATTATTTTTCTGTGTCAGAAAAAGATCTATAAGTTGATTCTGATAACCGCTTTGGTTAGATTTCACGAAAAGGAGTAAATGAAATACTCAAGAATTTTTTGTAATATCTATTTAACCATGTTAACCAATTTATATCGAGTTAAATACCGACTAGTTAATTGTTTATCATATTCAAAAATGGTAGTCTAAAAAAAAATACATTACTGAGTGGCATTTCAGTGATTACAAAATCATTTGAATCAAAAAATTTTTTTTTATAAATACCAAATCGTAAACGGATCTAACTAGGTAAAAGTAAAAAATTACAAAAATGGAAAATTTCGAAAATTTTTTTGCCAATTTATTGCAAATAGCTTCCTCGTAGAAAAATGATTTTATGACCAATGAATGAAAAAATTTTTTTTTAATTTTGAGAAAAAAAAACAAAACATCGGAAAAATTTTTTTTTCAACAAATATTATCGAACTGGCTGTACTGGCTTCATTTTGCAGTAATTGACAATAAATGCAATTGATTGAGATGCATGAATTCAACGTCACATATTTAAGATTTTTGCTGTCAACACATATACGCATACACATACATACATACATACATACATACACTGTATACAATGTATGTCATAAATACCTACACACATACGAAAATTTGTTGAAAATTTAATCGATTTTACGAATATGTAAACTAAATTATGCTACGACGTCTGGTTTCAAAACTCGTTTTCGAGCCTATTATAGAGCTTCCTCACGGAGAAAGAAAAACAAATTTCCGTTTTTTTTGGCTTTTGAAAGTGTATGGTGTATTTGAAAAATGGCATAGTACCCTAAATTTACAATGCTTTAAAATAAATAAGAATTCATAAATATAGTAGTTTTATCTCTACTTATAAAAAAGAGAACGGCCGAAAAGTGAAGCCGCGTAAAACGACCTCTGATTGGCTGACACTGACGACGACGCCCGACGCGAGCCGACTCGATACGAGCGCAACCTCAAAACACGAATGAAAAAATTGACGCGCGCGGAGCACGTTTCAAACATACTAGTTATATATATGCCACCCAATTTTTATGTGATATCGTTTTTAGATGTAAACAATCAACTTTTAGACAATTTGATCTATATAAATTTGTAAACATACTAGAGTTACAAAAAATTGAGTGCTTCATTTACCTATAAAAAACGAAATTGAGGACATGATGTTAATGTTTGGATCGATAGATGAGGCGCCCCAAATATTTTTTGATTGAATAAAATTGATTTAAATGTATCAGTACAACGTTAATTGAAACACGATATAACTTTAAGCTAACACAATCATTTTTCGTTCAGTATGTTACTCGAAACACGATTTATAATATAATTGTCATCAGTACAATGTTAACTAAAACACGATATGTTTGTTGATTTGATAAGTGCATTTTTTGCGACAAGAATCTATTTAAGGCCAGGCCTACCCATTCAGTCAGTATTCAGTACCGAAATATTTTGTCCTCATTTTCTCAATGAATAGTTAATAAATCATCTCAACACTTAGTAATAACGTTCAGAGGATTGACACAATTATGCCTGTGCTCTTATTTTCCCGTAATTGTCAAGAATTTTAAGTAAATAGATTTTATTGTTGTTTCTTGGTTTACATAACCTATAATTACAAAAATTTAATTAAGTAGCTTATAGAAAATTCCTTGAAAACAAGAGCACAGGTATAATTGTATCAATATTCTGAACGTTATTTCGAAGTTTCAAGACGATTGATTCATTATTCGTGGAGAAAAATGAGGACAAAATAGTTCAGTACGTCGGTAACTTGTAGGCACTATCGCCAGCCCTTAAGCCTCCAAACGGATTATTAAAAAATTCCCATTAGATTTGATCTAATTCTAACAAATTATAAAAAAATGCATTAAAACTGCATAAAATTGCATTCTAATGCATAAACGAAAAAAACAATGCAACGACAATCATATCTAAGGTCCCCGACAGATTATTCAAAAAAATCCCGTCAAATTTGAGCAAATTCTTATAATTTCAGAAATATGCATATAAAATGCATAAAAGTGCATAAAGGGTTGAGCAATCGAGATTATGAATGTCATCAGATCTTCGTCTAGCTTCCCTTATCAACTTTCTAAATTTTCAAAAAGATCGATCCAGCAGTACTCATGGTACCGCGCCTACAAAAAACCCTTGCAAAATCACGGGAGTTCAAGCAGGAATGACTTCACTTCGCTCAGCATAATTAAATTGAATGGTTTGCATAGGAGTCATTCCACGTTAAGTCTTCTAGCGCGAGGCTCGCACGGCATTATTAGGTGAAATCACCCATTTTATAACTCGCTGTAAAAGTACCTAAATGCACCTAGAAGAAAAAAGTAACGCATAATTTCGATGGGAAATCGTATCAAATTTTCTGTGGTGAGGTCAGATTTTCGAAAATTTTCCATTTTCTTCGGGAAAATCGCCGGAAAACCTTTACAGTCAAATATCTCAAAAAGGGCATTTTTAAGATTTTTTAAATGGTCTCAATCGAAAGCTGAGGAAATTTCCTATAGATATCAAAGGTTTTTAAAGAGTGCTCATGATTATTACTTAGAAATACAGCGACGAACATAAAAAACGTGTAAAAACGTAAGATTCTGCGCCGCGCAGTTCGAAATATCACGTTTTTACACATTCATCGCTGTAATATTAAATATAATATAATATTTTTCATTGACTTTCATTAATATTTTTCGTTCTACGCAACTTCTCGAAGTAAATTGAAAGCAGAAAAGCTTAAAAACGTGCGTCCCATGGAATATTGCAATGATTTTGTAATGCCTGGTACAAATAATCATCTTGAATTTACGACTAAAAAACGATCTTGTTTTCGAACAAATGAAACTTGACAAAAAGTCGCGCGCCAGGCGAACAAGCGCAATCACGACACATTCTCGATTCGAGTTGCGCGAGCAGTGAGAGATTTAATGGGTCGCCCGAAGCATTTTCAGGGGTTGATGATCGATTTACATGGAACATACTTAAGGAACGGCGGCAGCAACATCTTTCCCCTTTATAATACTTTACGCACATCCATCCGATATGAGACGCTGCTGTTTACATACATACGTGCGTGTATATTTCTACATACACAGACCTATGCAGGCAAACGTGTATACACACACATGTTCACGACATAGATACATTGGATGCGAGAAAGGACGAAAACACTTCTGACCTTGGCTTTACTTTCACGCTTGGCTTTATTTTGCTTTCCAACCAATACACGATCCGCAAACTGCACACATGTACAATGCACACTTGGACGACTTGATAATATGGTAAACATGTGTATGTGCATGTATAATACCATGCATATAATGCCAAGCATATCGAAAAAACTGGTTCTGAAATATGAGCACGTAGTCGCGAGCAAAGACTCATGCTTTGTTTCGGCCCGAGCACGCGGTGGATTATAAGATCGTTTTTAATTGATTGTTAAAAAGGTCAAATTGATAATTATAGGCTGCACAGGTAGCAGTGCGGGAAAAAACGAAATTATCCCGGGTTGATGAATAATTTATAAAGGTCTATAAAACATCGACAAATGAAAAATATTATTGCCTCTTGCGTGCGTCGCATTATTCAATTTTATGAGGATTGTAAAGATTAATCCCTTTGTAATTTACTACGACATTATTTAATAACCAAGTTGGGGAAAACGGAAAAACCCTAAGCTTAGATTATTTAGAACTGGAAAAAATGATCGGAGGACAGTATTGGCGCGAAAAGTAGTAATACGAGAAGCCACAGTGTCGGCAGAAACAGCAGTGAATACGAAGAGATACAAGTGCATATTATACAGTAGCTATTCTAAGCGATAGGAAAAGTTACTAATTATTAAGCAAATGCCTCGTAACAGTAAAGCGCAGTCCAACGTGTAGCAAATGAGCGACGATACATCTTAGTGGGGTTTGAGCAAGCTGTGGACTCATTTACGTAGCTGCTCTCGCATGTAACTAAACTTAGTCGCTCATCACCGTCTTCTTTCCTTTCTCGAGATGTAGAACGGAATTACAACGCAACAGCGTCTTCGCACGTTGCACTTAACTATGCAGTCATTTCTTGGATGTTTTTACTTTTTCTTGCTCTCAAAATAAATGAATTATTGTTGCATGTTTTTGATACATAATGGGGCACACTCATTGTCATTCTGTGATTTGTGCAATAGATAAGATATGATCAATTACGCATCGACTCTAAAATATCATTTAGATCTCTCTCCTCTCTCTCCTCTCTTTCAATTTACACCGAGACATGATTAAGTTAAATAGTTCTTATAAAGCTAAACTTGCTGATGCTACACGATTCACCTTGTTATCCCCACAATATTAAAATTTTCATTTCAAACATTTAATCTTAATCTTATTTGTCATTTTCAATATCTCCAAATTAAAGACAGATTCTCTTGATTTTATAAAAATATTAATAACACATCACACATTTATTATTGAACTCAATATTCTCGTGATTCATAATAATTTGAAAAATACCCTAGCGAACTCGTTGTTTTTTTTCTATGGATAAAAATTGAAAATCAAGAAACAGTTCAAACCTGCAGTAAGCATAATATTTTCAAAAGTGCCGAGCAAATGAGCATGATCGGCGCAGTAGTGGTAGCGGCAATACAATCGCAGGCGCCTTGGCGCTGCAAAGCAAAATTTTCGCTGAAAACTCGTTTGCTGCCGCCACACACGTGCTCTCATGCCGCCTGCATATACTGCACTGCACATGCATGTAGGCCGTGCGCAGGCATAATATAATGAAAGCTACCGGAGCGACGAGAGTCCAGTGTGTATAGACGGCAATAAGTATATGACTGGCGCCTCGACTGACGCGCTCGAGCTATACACGCGTATTATGCGATGTCGACAGCCATATAATGCTCAGGTGTGACTGCCGCCAAGATTACAACCGAAAGAAATGCACCACGACTGGCAATTCTGTGATATTTATTTCGTATCGGGCGGATAATCATCGTGCCGGAAGTTCACGATGAAAGCAAAAAAAGGAAAAAATAGTTCATCTTGCTTTTTTTTTCTGCATGATAGTTCTTCATTTTATTATCGTGCTGATACATACGCTCATCTTGAGGATTTGGGGGATTGTAGGGAAAATTATAATATATGTGATAGATTTAATGTTGCTTTTTTCAGTTTCAAGAGCGATATAACAAAATGTAAACGCAAAAAATTTTATTATCCACTTTGACTATTGTAGGACGCATAAGTGACCTAGATAAACATGTGCACGTCCATGCGTAAGTTCTTTTGTTTTAATGATATGCTACATATTGTGCCCCAGGAAGACGAGCACATGCGCATCAGGAAATGTCATTCGTGCATATAGTAGTTGAACGTACATTGAAGATTGCTTTACGACAACGCCAAAGAAGTGGCGTTTTTCTTAGCTTTCTCTTCTTATTTCCCTTTTTGAAGCTGAACGACGACATTGAGAGTGCAAGAAAGAGATGCAAGTGAGATTTCAAATTGTCATCTTGTGGTCTGCTTGAGCCGACGAACGACTCTCTCTCTCCTCTCTCTCTCTCTCTCTCTCTCTCTCTCTCTCTCTCTCTCTCTCTATATAATAATAATTGCGAAAAAAATTATACTGTGACACTATACTCTTTGGCCGAGTGAAAAGTACGCTCGTGTACGAAAAAAACTAACGAGCTATCATCATCAAGAGATTTCTCCTCGTGTATGAACGAATTATTTATAATGAATATATTGGAAAGCACATGTGTGTAAATTTATATTTAAATAATTTGTACGTTGTATCCCTAGTAGAAATGTAACCTTTCAGACCATCAATGAAACGTTTTTTGACCATTTATTGACCATTAAATGACCAATACGGCGAGTTGGCCAATAAATGGTCGAAAAAACGTGTCATTAATGCCAAATCTAACTTCATAAAAACCGCAAAAATAATTTCAAAAAAGAAAGCAATTACCAGATATATTTTTTTATAGAAAATTATCTGATGAATTTTGAGTTTGCTCTAAAAGAACAATTAGAGGGTTTTACATATAAATCGTGAAAGTAAATTATCTTATTGTTAGAAAAACTTATTGTTCACTGTACACAATTTTTTTTTGTTGAAGTACGCAAGCAAAATATCAAAACCAGTTTGGTTTGATTCCACTAAAAAAGAAAATTTCGCTAAAAATCGGGTATTTCTGCCATCAAACGTTTGAAAGCCATGTGCAAAAATCTGGAAAAAATTCGATACTATGTTTTATGAAGTTGAAAATTTAAATAATTAAATAATATGTGGCTCAATATTTCAAGCGGTTTTTTTGAAAATAAAATCCTGAAAGATGTCAATACTATTTAAGACGTTGCCAGCGCCCAAAAAAACTAAAAATTCAAGATTCTTAAGATTGTTACAATGTACCTTCACGAATTTTCTTAGATTTTTCGAAACAAACTTACGTTCATGATTCAATAGAAAATGGAAATTCTTATAGATTCTAAGTTACCTCATTAATTTGAGGACTAAAACTATTTGTTTTGGCCTATTTTGTCAAGCTACAAAAAAGACTTAAATTTTGTCAATATCGGAGAATCCATCGCTAAAGACACTATAAGGTTTGATATTTCAAAAGAAGTATTTAATCTTAAGAGTGAATCAAGGAGAGAAAATCCTAAAATATTGACCCCTTTTGGGTCCATTTCTCGTGTACCTATAAAGGCTCAAAGTTGAAATTTCCCTTTCTAGATGATTTTCTACTTTTATAGGGCGACGATAAAAAAATAACAGTGATCGCATTTATGTAAAATTTAATGTAGAATTTAAATTTTACTTGAAAGTCATATTCATAACTTCAAAAACCTTTAATTATGGAAAAAACATTAAAGTCCAAAAACTTGTTCGTGGACAATATTAAAATATGTTCTTCGAAAGTTCAAAAAAAATCTTTCGTAACGGGGAATGCTTTGCCGAAGAGCCGGCTAGCTCGTGCCACACGAGAATATGGTCGCAAACCCGCGTCGCACAATACCACTCGTCGTTGTCGAGCTCTAGTGATGACTTCGCGTACAGATGTTCGACAATCCGTTGCTCGTAGAGTAATCGCGTTGCTGAAATGGTCAAAATAGTCAACACGAAATAAATAATTAGTCGCGAAAGTCGTCTGCAGGATCCACTCGTACAGGGTCGTCGCTCGATGTGGATCCGCGTTGATTCGCTCGCACGCAAGTTCACAATTTCACTTTGACGCTCGGACACGAAGTGAGGGTTCGCGCGCTACGACAATCGATCGTAGGTCCCTCAATTAATAATTATCGTCTGCTCGTCGTACTTGCTGTACGAAGAGCCGCGCGAGCTACTTTCCGCTAAATTCAAATCCGCGCTCACGACGCGCGAATTATAATTCCGCGTTATACTTTAAAAGAAAAGAAACGAATAGAACAATGGAAAAATTAATTAACACAATATGGTAGCATGCAAAAATTGCATTCATTGATCTGCCAATAAAGCCAGTTGGTGAAAATTTGTATTTTTGTGGAGGAATGGATGTAGAATAATATTCGTCTCTTCGAAGCATGCGAGCAAGTTTATTTTTGGCTTTTTGGCTTTTTTTCGAGGAGTTTTAAGATTAGGAAATTTTATATCAAAAATAATTATTTAAATATATTATCACAGCTACTCCATAAAAACAAACTTACATTTAGGAAATAAAAATTCAACCTTGAGCCTCGTAGGTCTATTTGAGATAGACTCTCATTTTTTTAGATATCATTCTTGACTTAAAATAGCTCATATGTATTCAGGGTAGCAAAGAATGTGAAGATCTACATTTGTGAAGCTCATAACTCAAACGACTAGCGAACTCAGCGTTGCAATAATTAAACACACTCACACATGGGCTCTCGAAGAGAACATCTTTGTGTCTCGCTCTGGCAGCTGCACCGAATTTTCATCAACACAATGTGCAGTATAGTATACTCGCTCGTATAATCGCGCGCAGACTCAGAATAAGAGAGCTCCTATCACGTAATTTTACGATCTGTTTTGGAGAGTCTTTTTCTTTTTTTCTTTTTACGCTCAACTGATGGTATATTGCGCCCGTTACAGATATACAATGTATAACTTACGAGTCCAAGTGTGCAACATCGACCCGCAAATGTTTATATAGATATAGGCGCGCGCGTCACGTATCGGTTTACTAAACTCGTTTTCTACTGTAGTAATCAATTCTAAATGCATTTCTGAAAAATCTTTTTACTTATCGTACGATGAAACTTGAGATTTTCATTCGATCTGGCTTAGATTTTTGGATGGTTGCGAAAATCTGAAAGTTCCTGGTAATTTCAGATGTGCACTGGAAAGACTTGAGGGAAAAATTGGTGGTTGATAAACTTCCATTGTTGAGGTCTTTGAACAATCCTTAAATGATATACGCTTTCGGATAGTCGTTATCGCTCATGACGACTCCCTTTTTCTCCTTAGTTAGGGCAGAGAAAAACGACAGGTGCGAATTTAATTGTTCGTGCACACAATATGCAACCAGTCGGTGAAGAACGTATATTTTATTGCAGCCTCCTTGTCGCGTACACTGCAAAGGGGGTACGATTATTTGGACTTTTGTTTTGATTAAGGATGATAACGTTCAAGTACTTGACTTTACACTGGGCGCAGACGAACACACACTTAAGCGCGTTCATGTAGCTTTTGCTGCTCGTGTTGGTAAAATAAAATAATAGCCTTGGAACGCTGAGAAACACGTCTGTGCCGAGGTAACATCGGCATTTTTCAGTACCGCGTGTGCGTATAAACTTTTGCATATAATGGCATTACGTTAAGTGAGCCCACAAAAGCAAGATGTGCATCATAGCTGTACATGTTAGGTGTCGGGTACGCTTGGATTTATCATCAGCGTTTTCATTAGGCATACGGCACGTGAAACACAAACTCGATCCGCTAAAAATCGTATTAATATGCGCGCATTGGCTCGTAAAGTAACGTGGAGCAGTGTACTGCAAATCGGTCACACGACAAAATATTCCTCACACAGTACGTATGGGCTATTCCACGTCAAGCGTGATATGTCAAAAAAATGACTTTCAGACTAAGTATGTATTCTTAAAGAGTACATTGAAAAATGAAAATCCTTAAAATTTTAGCCCTCTAGGGCCATCCCTCATGAATCTACAGGGGCTCAAATTTGGATTTTAATGTTCTGATGCTTTTTTGCTTATTATTCAGCTTTTATGGGGTTAATGTAAAATAGTATATTTTGCACCTAGGGAGTGAAAAACTGGAAAGTCTCAGAGCACGTGTAATTTATCATCCGAGGCGAAGCCGAGGCTGATAATCACGTGCTCTGAGACTTTCATTTTTCGCTACATAGGTGCAAATACAATTTTTTGTGAATTCCCCAGCCTAAAGTAACATTTTCATTTCGCTCAGCGGGAGTAAAATTTTACTTTAGGTTGGGGTGGCACATAAAAATTGTTAAATCATGTTTTTCAAGTGAAATTTGATGTAGAATTCAAATTCGTACTCAAAAATCATATTCATAGCCTCAAAACCGCTTAAAAATGGTCAAATAGCATAAAGGTAAAAAAAGAGTTGTTCTTATACCTTCAATTGGCAAATGATACATCAAAATACAATTTTTTTACTAAGTGGCATAATGGAGAAATCAATAGACTCAGTTCTACGGCATACTTTTTATTGTATGACTTTTTCATAAAGTCAATAGTTTATTAAAAAAATGAGTGAATTCTTATATCGCTGCTTGGTATGAATCCGTCATTTTAGAAATATAGGGGTTAGATAGAAATCGCAGCCACGCGTTTCTTGAAGGTTTAGAGAAAAAGTGCACGATTGCTGGTACTATGGGAACCCTCTTAAGGCAGGAAAAGGTAGAAAATCGACTTTGAAAAAAAATTTTAAGTCAAAAAATCACATTTTTTTTAATTGCAAAGTGAACTATGATAAAGTTTATTTATTGCAAAAATAACATCAGATTATGAAAGAGCACATCAAAAAACCCCTAGATATAGATTTTTAAGAAAAGATTTTAACTTCATCTACGATTTTTTACAATGGAAAATTCATGCCCAAAATTGCACTTTTGCACATTAATAGGTTAATACAGAAATAAAGTAAGTGTTCTTAAAAATAATTGTACTCACCACTAGTTGAGCTGTATTCACCAATGTACCGTCTTGTTAAATACGCACTACCACCGCTAAAACATAAAAAAAAATCACGTTATCATTACAAAGAACGAAAACTCGAGCTTAGCAAATAATTATTAAGTGAACCAATAAAGTATAATGCGACAATGACAGGGTGGAAATTGAGGTGGTTACTTGTACACGTGCTCACGCTCGTATTATAAGTCATACATAAGTATGTCTGCCTACATAAATAAAGTTAAAAAATACAAGAGCATATGAATACTTTAGGGTAAAGATACGGTAATAAATGCGGTGGGATAAAATAAGTTTACTTTTTATATACTCCAGAGTAAGTAATAATTTAAATACCTTTCAACTCTTTAAAAATAAATAAATCCATCATTTGAAGTGCGTTGGAGTTGAATGACGACGATGCTTACGATTTATGAAAAGATAATAAAGGTAAGTACATTAAGCCTTAAATGATGCTCACGCACTTCGTATGATATTAGTGCAGATATTGCTTCCTCATAGAGGAAGCTCTGTGATAGGCTCGAAAACGAGATTTTGAACCAGACCTCGTAGGACAATTTGGTTTACATATTTGTAAACTTGATTGAATTCTCAACAAATGTCCGTATGTGTGTGTGTGTGTGTGTGTGTGTGTGTGTGTGTGTGTGTGTGTGTGTGTGTGTGTGTGTGTGTGTGTGTGTGTGCGTGTGTCCGAGGCAAAATCTTGAAAATGTTACGGTGGATTTTACAAATTTCAATTGCATTCATTGTCGTTTGTAGTATTAATGAGGCCAGAAAAAGTTTTTTGGCAATAGACGGGAAAAAAATTTTTTTTTGAAATTTTTTTCATTTTTTTCATTTTTTCACGTATGAATGCCGGAATTTCCACTATTTTTTTGTGTCGTCATGAAAGCAGAGCAGCTAAGCTTAAATTCAAGATCAAAAAGATAGAGATTCACCGAATATTATGAAAATTAACTACTCGAAATGAACCCTACTTATTAATTAAAATTAATTTTTTTTTTATGTATAAATGAAGGATGTTGTATACTTTTTATTCGGTATAATGTAAGAGGAGCAGCCAATCTTTAATTTAAGACCAAAAACGTAGAGATT
This sequence comes from Trichogramma dendrolimi, assembly GCA_034770305.1. NCBI lineage: Eukaryota > Metazoa > Arthropoda > Insecta > Hymenoptera > Trichogrammatidae > Trichogramma > Trichogramma dendrolimi. Next base: position 13,048 of record JAPMIB010000282.1, on the reverse strand, counting down.
CATGGAATATAAAAAAAGTTAGAACTCAAAACAACAAGTCTTTTTTTTGCTCCTTTATAGAGCAAAAGCAGACGTCTGGATCCAGTGTACCTTTGAACGGAGACACGTAGCGTGAAATTGAGCAAGGAAGACTTTTACAAGGGAATCTTTTACAAAATTATAGAGATCTCTAAGTTTTTTATAGTTCTGGACACAAAAATGAAATACAAATTTATCTTTCAACAATCAGACCCCTTCATTAATATCATTTTTTATGAGGAAGCTATTTGCCAATAAATTGGCAGCGGTTTCTTATTTATTGATCGATTAGCTCGAATACGTTTATGTATGTGGAAAAAATGCCTCGACAGCTTTTGTTTATCAATACAAGATATGGAAGCTTTCATTTTACATTATAGTCTGAAAATTAAGCAAAACATAGAAAGAGGGAAAAGAAAACATTTTACTTTGGAATTTTAAAGCTACCTCACTACAAGTAGTGGCATGCAGACACTTGCTCGCAATATTTTTTCGGAATCAACAAAGCCATAAACATACGACATTAACAAGTTCAGCAGATCGTAATAGAAAACTGCAGCAGCTGCAACTGCGAACAGTAATAGCATAAAAGTTCGATCTTGTATCACACTCTCACGTTGTATTTAAATAGATATTTAACAGTATACTTGAATGTGTATTTGCGATTATAACGCCAACGTTGATCTCAAAAAATTCGAACAATTGTTAGTACAAGCCGGATCTGATGTCTTCGGTCAATCAATGAAAGATTGTCACTAATCTAGTTAAATTCAGTTGGTCAGATCCGTTACGTGTTCGGCACCTATATGTGTACATGCATGCGCGCGTACGTCACAACTTCACTGACCTGTTCACTCGACTTAATTAATAATTGGCCCACGCTAATTGACACAGTCACCTTTCACTGATATACAAAGCACAGACCTGTAGATTCAAAGGAAATTTTTCACATAATACTTTATCTACCCAGCTATCAAAACCACTGCTCTTTTGATTGAAAGATTCAAAGAGGGAGTAGATTTACATTGAGCGGAAAGATATTTTGTCCCTAAAATTTGTAAGCAAATATAATTTTGTGTTCCAGTGGATAAAATATTTTTAAATAGTGTACAATAGCTTTTTTTACTCATATTTAGGATATATACATCGCAAGTATACGAAATGATTAATTTTTCAAAGTTGCAAATAATTCTTGCTGCTGGAGAGACGCGTTTTTAATTGGACTTATGATAGAACGTAGTAAATTAATACAACTATTACTAAATAATTTTTAATCTGTTATCTTTTGTTAATAAAAAATTGGTTGGTTATGATAGTTGGAATATACCTTCATGATTTTTGTCAGATTTTTTCAGGTAAAAACGGCTCGAGAATCGGTAAAATAGAAAAAAGACGTCCATGCGAAGTGAGGAGGGTACAAGTGACATAGGAGTCTAAAATGTCAATTTCCTTTTTGATATACTACTAAATGTTTCAAACGCGCTCCGCGCGTATCAATTTTTTTATTCGTGTTTTAAGGTTAGTTTAAGATTCAGAAATAGTAAGTTTCAAAAGCGCTTCACGCGCGTCAATTTCTTTCATTCGTATTTTGAGGTTATTTAAGTACTAACTGTCTGTTGACAGTTAGCAGCGCAGGCGCTCGTATCGAGTCGGCTCGCGTCGGGCGTCGTCGTCAGTGTCAGCCAATCAGTGGTGGTTTTACGCGGCTTCACTTTTCGGCCGTTCTCTTTTTTATAAGTAGATTTTTATAAGTAGATAGAAATGAGAAAATAAAATAAAATAAAATAATAAAGTAGTAGTAGTATAGTATAGTAAAAATAGTAAAATAATAATAAATATAAATAAGTAAAAAATAAAATAATATATAGAAGAAAAGATAGAAGATAGAAGATTAAGATTATAAGTAGAAGATAAGTAGATTATAAGTAGATACTATACAGAATGTGCGTCCAACTCCGAGAACCCCCGGTGGACGTTAGTTAGAAAAATTCTGAGCCTTACCCATATATTATTTATATCGTGCGTAAATTAGATTATAATTCCTACGTATCAGTGGTTCGATTGCAAAGAAAGTTGCAACAATTTCACGAGTTCAGTATGTATAGTCGATACTCAATGATTATGATAATGATGATTACATTGATGATTTTGTAAGCCTCGCAAAAATACTTTCTCTTCGTGCAGCATGTGACTGTCGCCATCGCTTCGTGCGCGTACGGTAAAATACTATGTGCGTGAATTAAAATGTATTTGTTGTAAATCATCCATTCATTGCGCCGATTATTGGTCCAATAAACTGAGCTAAACTGTTTGCCAATCAATAAAAATACAATTGAACTACAATATTAACTAATTCTAAGATCGTTTGAGGTAATACGTATTAAAAAAAAAAATGTTACACATGATACAAAATTATTATTTCTGTATGCATCTCTTGTAGTGTATACTGTAAGGTAAAGTGGGGGAATACGTCATAGCTAAGGAAAAAATGGTAATAAAAAAGTAATGAATGTATGAAATCAAATCTTAAGCATCGAGGACTGTAAAAAACACGTTTATGTATTATAAGAAAACCAAATTATAACTTTATATTGTTATTTTAGTTATGACAAATTTAGCAACTTGGTTCAAAAGTGGCGTTTTCCCCAAGCATGCGAAACCCTGATTGGAGCAATATGCCTTAATCTGAATACAATGAAAAAAATGAAATACTAATCCATTTTTGGGATCTCCTAGCCTACTACCACGGCCAAGTTTGCATGATATATTGTCATTATCTAAATGTCGTTAACAATTCCCACTTAAACATTTCATTGAAAACTAAACGAATATTTGCTCATTGAACTTTACGAAAAATTTTGACGCTTGAAAATCGACTGATAATAGCAGTAAAAAATCAGCTATTTCGTGTCGATGTAATCGGATTATCATAACGCAAATTCCAATAGGTCACATATCTAAATTTTCTTTCTTATAACGATAATATAGCAAAGTGGCATTTTCCCCCACTTTACCTTATATATATATATGTGAGTTATTGTTCCTATTTTCGCCAACAGGCTCCGCTACATATGCTCGTGGAATGCTTACTTACACGCACATGCATAACAAATGATCATAATGTACATACATTTGGTCGATGTTTACTTTATAATGATCTAGAGCTATAGTATAGAGACCAAGTATTTTCCGGCTTCTCAACGTGTACGAGAATTCCATTTTTTTTTCGTTAATTTTAATAGAAGACTTTATTTATGTAACGATGTAATAATATTAAACTCGATTTTATTGATACTAGTTTAATAAATGTGTATGTTTGCAAGTACAGGAAACTATGAAAATTCACGTGAAACGCATGATAATGGCAAGCAGGCAGTTAGGGGGTTCTTTTGTACGATTAACCAAGCAAAACGAGTACAGCTAATAATTTATCACTCAGCCTCTCATAAACACATATTTATTAAGAGAAATGCGATATACCTATGTATCGTCGATACACACATTAATCTTCGAGATAATAATGTACGTGTCATAATGCAGACTGCTTCGCACCCACGCGCGTGAACGTTAAGTTTCAATAATACGAAGAAGGATCGGGACAAATGAAACGCCGAGGTCAGACATTGTGCCAAGTAAAAAAGGTAGATAAAGTCGCGAATCAAAATAGCGCCACTGACATCGACGCCGCCGAGGTGTCGGACTCGTTTATACCTTGTACTGTAATTATCTTCCGAGCCCAGTGCTAGCAAAGATGCGTCTGAGCCTCGTCAAAATTACAGGGTATGATACACTCACACACACTCGTAATGTATGCAAACTTTTCTTGTTGACAGACACCTTAGTGTGTGCGCGAAACTTCACGATCAAAACGCACTTTTTATAGAAACCCAAGACTTCGACGGAAAGCTTTATTTTAACAGGATTTGAGTTTAGCAAACATAACTTATTCGCAAAATTCTGTCATTTTTCATATTTATTTCGTTTATAAAAAGTCTTTGAAATTAGTTTCAATTTGTAACTAACATGTAAATGTATGCTAAATTCATAAACCCTCATGTCGTTTGCTTGGTCATTCACGTTTAGGCGTATTTTGCAAGAATTTTTTTTCTCAAATTACAATCTACCGGGAAAAGTGTGCTTTGGTTTATTAGAGTAGGTTGATTTAACGCATCTTACCACGAATATCTTCACTCACACAGCAATGATCGTAAATTATGCAAGGGTAGTTTTACGATTATGTACGCGCTATATTTCCGTGTTTTAATTATATTTTTCATCAATAGTGTTAATGAAGTTAACACCACAAATGGTGAGTAAAATTAAAAATGAAATCAACTTTTTAAAATAACTGACCTATGGAGGCTGTATAGCATAATTGTTCCTACCTTGGAATCTGCTGGTGCATTAAAAAAACACAGTGTTCATATGCTTAGCAAGGGTAATTCGACGCACACGTACTGATAGCTTGGATACTGTCGATTAATCGCAAAAATTCTGTAATCAACACGTCTTAAAAACCTTCACCTGCAGAGTTCATATTAAACTTGAGATGAGATTGAGAGTGCCGAGACGTGCGAGGCATTTGTGCTAACGTCTTGTTACGTCATGAGTAAACTGATAAAAAATAAACACTGTATTACACAGATTGCTACGCCTCGTTCAAGAAATATTTAATTTCATGAGCGAGATGAGCTTAAGGGTGATGAAGTATTCTAGTTATCAGTGTAGAAAGACTAAAAAATTAGACAATTTTGGCTCTTTGTTAAAATAGGATATCGCGTGAGCAACCAAAGAAATTAATATAAAAAAATAAATGATATTAGCGGCGATAAATCAAAATTTTCAACACAAGACCTCCTATCGTCAGTCTCACCTGTCACAAACAAATCACCCATACTCATAAAAAACTCATATCACGTATGAGTGCACTGCAAAGAAACCGTTGCTCCAACTTTTTTGATTGTCCACACATACGCTGTTACACAGGCACAGTACGTTACGTGCACCACCGCCGCCGTCTCCGTTTTTGGGAAACGCTCACGATTTTTTGTGCTCTGGAGATGCGGTACGTTAACGTTCTAAAAGAGCTACGAGGAGAGAAAAATGGAGTAGATGGTGGATGGATATAATATGAGTCATTTATTTATATGTCCAAACATATTCACTCGCACACAAACGTACGCCAAAGACAGAAAGGATGGTGAAGAATCTGTTTTTCACGCGCAATCCGACATACTTTATCTCCTGACAGGTGGAAGTCAAATCATAAAAATTCCTATCATCATATCCTAAGGCATTTGAAGTGACTCTTTCATGTGAGACAATAATGATAACGTGATTTTTAAGTATGAGCTGTACTTTTTATCCAATATGTTTAGTATAACTTTTTTTCCTATAACTACTATTCTAATCGCAAATGAGTCAAATTAGCAATGAATAATTCAAATTCAGAACTGATAATAATAGTTTTTTACTTGAAAATTTCAATTAATATTTATCGTAACACAATTTTCGTACATATTAATCTTGTAAAAATATAATTGTATAAAATTCTTCTACATACACACTTGCCTCGACTTAGATAATAGAATAAATTAGTCATTCGATTATTTTCTTTTGTTCGAACGCGTGGAAATAAAATTGTGGGAATAATGTGGGAAAATTATATTTGCGGAAAAATTGTAAGAAAATTATGTATTTAGCTCGTTTCCCATAGTTTTCCCATAAATTAAAAATCACTTTTCAAAAAAAAAAAAAAACAACAAAAAGCACATTTCTGCAAATAGGAACCTATTTGACAGTGATAATTTTATCTACGATGTATTTCATAATAAATATGGATAGGTAAATTGAAAAAAAATTATATTATGATTATTTATTCTACTTCCACATTGTTAATTGGTTCGCTTCATAAAATTGTTTATCTTTTTCAATATAAAAACAAATATATTTGAAACTGTTGACATCAATTAATACGCATGCATTTGTTAGTTCACAACTGAAGATGTAATGTATTAATATTTAAGAAGTATTTTTTTTTTGAATAATTTTTTTTATTATTTTGACTAACTAAACTGCTAACTACACTTGTGCACAAAATGTTTTATATTAGATTGAAAAATTATTTTGTTCTGTGAATTTATGACGGCTTTCTGCTCACCTTTGACCAATTATTTTTTGAGAATTGATGTAGTAATAAATTATTACATAACTTGTACACAGTTGTGAACTCTGAACAAATGCGCATTAATTAATGTTAAAAAATTTTAAATGTGTTTTCATATTAAAAACAGAATAAATAGCAGAATGTGGGAATAGAATAAATAATTATAATATAAATGCTTCCTCAAGAGGAAGCTATGTGATAGGCTTGAAAATGGGATTTGGAACTAGACGTCGAATGAAAATTTGGTTAATATTCGGAAAACATTGAATTGCCAACAAATGTCTGTATGAGTGTGTGTGAGTGCGTGGGTGGTATGGAAGCAGTGTAACTTTTGAACGGAGACGCGTAAAGAAAGTGGTTCGGCTGGTTTTGAAGGATTTATGGGTCGTAAGAAGCGTCAAAAACTTATTTTAGGATCCACCGAGTAGTTAAAAAATTATGCTTTTTTATATCTTTTAAAATTGTTTTTTTTCGAAAAAAATTGTTTTTTCATTTTTCACGTTTAAATGCCGGAATTTACAGTATTTTTTTGTTGGCATCATGAAAGCAGAGCCTTCAAACTTTAATTTAGGACAAAAAATAGAGATTCACCGAATATTATGAAAGTTAACGACTCAAAACGAAAAGTTGTTTTTTTTTTGCTTCCTCATTGAGGAAGCTATGTGATAGGGTTGAACATGAGATTTGGGAACCAGACATCGTAGGAAAAATTTGAGTTAAATATTAGGAAACTACTTTGAATTACCAACAAATGCCTAATATGTAGGTTCGCCTTTTCGGCGTTTTGGCTAAGATCAGTAGTGTTTATTCCAGGGAATCTTACATAAAATTCTAGATATCTCTAGGTTTTTTTGGAGTTCGTATACAAAAATTAAACGGTCGCATACTATTTTCCCTTCAATAACCAAATCGTTTCATTAAGGTGATTGCCGAAGCCTCTTTTTACCGACCGAACTCTGAAATTAAATATAAATAACTTTTTTACTAGACCGATTTTCGAAAAACGGCTCTGTGGAGTTTCCGTATTAATGCTGTGAACAACTGTACCAATTTTCATTCCATTTCATTCAACAGTTTTCCGGAAAACAGGATCGAAATTTTTAAGCCTGAAAACCTAAATAAAAAATTTTCGATCCCGTTTTCCGGAAAAACTGTTGAATGAAATGGAATGAAAATTGGTACAGTTGTTCACAGCATTAATACGGAAAGCTCCACAGAGCCGTTTTTCGAAAATCGTCTAGTAAAAAGTTATCTACATTTACTTTTTATGCTCGGTCGGTCAAAATCGGGGCTTCGGCATCACCTTAATATAATTTTTATGAGGAAGCTCTTTGGCAATAAATTGGCAGCGGTTTTTTTTCAACTTACCTATCCTTATTTATTATGAAATACGTCGTAGAAATAAATTATCACTGGCAAATAGGTTCCTATTGGCAGAAATGTGCTTTTTGTTGGTTTTTTTATTTTTGAAAAATAATTTTTAATTTATGGAAAAACTATGGGAAACGAGCTAAATACATAATTTTCCCACATTTTTACCACAAGTTTATTTCCACGCGGGGATCTTTACGTAAATGCAAAATCCATACTCAACTGAAAGTACTATAAGAATCATGTATACAAATAGCAATGAAAATTAAACTAACGTTTAATTGACTTTTGATATTCAATAGTAAATACTCGTCTTTTTAAACGGTAGTTTAACGTATTTGTAAAAAAAGTAAGGTGTTAATAATATACAAAGCTTGTCGTGATAAAGCAAAAAAAAGTATTTGACGATTGCAGCTGAATAATCGGTGCACATTGCGCAGCTTCGGTTGTGCACGCACGTACTCATTTACACTATATGCATTTCAATAATTCGAATTGAAGTCCTTCCCATTCAATTAAAGCCGATTCAGCAGTACTGTAGATTGGCAGAGATGGTGCTGCGGACGAGTGACAATAAGAATAGCCGATGTACATGGTGCGTCGCCTTCTCTTTCTTGTTGTACAAAATAAAACGTTAAGAACATGTCGCTCTTGTGTTTTTTGTCAAGCACTGTAGCAATAGTAGTAGCAGCAACAACGACCGCGGCAGCTCCATCAGTTCTTCATCGCCGGTGTAGGTATCTTATATTGCGGTGGGAGAAGGAGGTAATTACTGTTTTCTTGCGAGAAAAGAAGAGGACGATGGCGATGATGATGGTGACGGAGAAGAAGCGATAGTGTTGATCTCGCTCGAGAGCTCAGCTGCAGTACCCGGCATACACTCGCGCGCGTATAAATTATTCTTGCCAGAAGCTTATTTTCACTTTCATTCCTCACGATAATATGTTACAAAGTTGAACGAGATTTTCGACACACATTTCATTTTGCGACATTAAAATCGAATAAAGGCCATTAAACGCGCTGCACACATACGAAAGGCGCACAGTGCGTGCGTCTATCCTCATTTCAAGACGACTTGTTTATAATATTATAAATAATCGCGGCACGGTACATGCAGAAGAGTGATAACTTTCGATCGAACGTGAAAAAAGCAACGAAAGAAGGAACTCCAATGAGTGCGTGTACAAGATATGTATATCGTACACAGAGTGGTACACGCGGTGCATAATACGATCATACACGCTGCGGCACTGTTCCTCGCTTTTGCAGACGTACACCTTGATTTATTCGATTCGCGGGTACACGCGTACAGTTTTATTTTATAATATGAAACTTACACTTCTACTTTTCGATTTATGTGTAGATTTGTGTACTGCTAGTGAGTACACACGCATATAGTGCGCCTATAAACGGCCATTAATTCAAATTTGTGTACAAGATGATACTCGAAAATCATTTACACGCATTCCACGAAAGATAAACAAATCGAAGTCGTTTTATTGTTGGACATTAATATATGAGTCATAATTAATTATATGCAATGCTACTAATATTGATGAAGAAAAAAATACTTGGTCTTCGTGCTAGGTAGTTCGTACACGTAAAGACCACACCGCCAATCGTGAAAAGTATTTGTTAAAGTGATCGCTTAAGCTGACAGGAAATATGTTTTAGGAAAGATTGGAAAAAACTGTGAAAGCGAGAATTCCGAATATTTTCCTCGCGAGCATAAAATTCTTTATCGTTTTAATCATTTGGTTGAATCAAAAGTTTTCTTTTGCAACTCTGACACGTCGTACGTGTCTCTGATAAGTAAACATCGCGAGAATCGCATCGAATATTCACACGTGCGTTGGTGGTTCTGTTATGCGTTTTTCGACATTTTTCTTTTCAGCTTGCTGTATCTCGTCAGCAGATTGCGATATTATATCCCTGATGGCAACTCGTTCAGTAACGCACATTGATAATCTGAATTAAATCATTACGCTAAACACAGCTAATAAGGCGAAAAAACGAATAATTCAATGAAATGATTGCTCATGAATAATCAAACAGTATAAATATGATACCGATCATTAGCTCACACTTACATCGTGTATCGTAATAGTTTCATGGGATATAGTTAGGAGAATACGTACTCATGCGTAGACGTGTGTACAGAAGTGTGCCGCTTGGCTCGCTGCATTGCACGCATAAAGATTTAATAGCTGTAATTAAGAGAAAAAAGACAACGAGTATATGCGTATGCGCTCGCGAGTATATAATTCACGCCGTTATTTATTCGATAGTCACGCATGCGAAGGGGAAGTTGGCATCTATGTGGCGCTAACGAAATCGAAACATATTGATAATCATTGTGGTAAAGTCGATACATTATTTTGTATTTTTCAAGTACTTTATAGTTAGTATTCAACGTTGAATAAGGACAATTATTATCAAGTATTTTGACTCGAAGATTGATAATAATTTCCATTTGTTTTTTAATTTATTGATTGAATTTTCAATTCATGAACATATATGACTCTTGCTCCTACTCCATGTTACCTCTCAACCCAAGGGGTAATATTCAAGATGAGTTGGTAAGTCCACCATTTCTTCGTCGAGCAGGCCCATTGGACCTGCCATTCTTCTTGCGCCGTGGTGCGTTCCTTGGTCACGGCATCTTCATGGTAGCGACAGTATAGCCTTGAGCGCTTTTCATTGAGCAGCGTAAGTGGTAGAATACCGGTAATAAAACAGGTGGCTTCGTGGAAGATACTATGAAAGCCGCAGATAAGCGCATCTATGGGTTGGCACGTCTGGAATATATAACTCTCCTATTCGCCGCATTGCTTTATATATAGAAGAATCATAAAAGATGATTTAGTCGAAATTACAGACGCTTAGATTGCGTCGATAACTTTTCGGTCCTCCGATGTTGAATATCAACCCAGCAAAGCGCCTGTAACGTTGTTGACCTCATCGCTAAAAAGTTTTATGTGTTCATCGAATCGTAGCTTGGTGTCAAACAGGAAGCCGTGAAGCTAGCAATGATGGTTTCCGTTTTTTTTTTTCTACTTGTAACCAAACGAACTTAGGATCAGCAGTTGGCAGATCCAGGCTGTGAAGGGTCGTTCAATTTTTTACCTACCACAATTAGTGCGATTTCATCCGACAACTGATACTTTGTTTTCGATTGAGCCTCATAATCTTATTGTATAACATTCCAGAAAACGGGGCCAAGTATGAATCCTTGGGCATGCCCATCGTGATGTCGCGGGTCTCTAGGCAATCATCCGTTCAAAATTCCAGCACCTTGAGGCTGAAATAGCTGGCGATGATCCGGAGCAGGTATGCTGGAACCTCCATTATCCATCACGCTTAATTAAATACGTTCTTTACGTAGTCCCAGGTGGTGCTAACGCAGTACTTTTTGGTATCATTATACCAACTCTTGACCCTGATGGCCCTTTCAGCGATTCTTAGGTGGCATTTCTGGATGGCGTCGACTGTTGAACAGCCTTTGTGAAATTTCAACTGCAAGTTTGCCAGACCTGTGGGATCCTCCGCCTTCCAGGCGGCAAGCTATAATTTTCTCTAAAATCTTTTCCATGGGTTCGAACATACTTTTGCCCCAACGCAGAAAGGTATCGCTTCCAATTCTACAGCATAAAGGATACTTACTCGCGCAGAGGCAAAATAGTACTTTTTATTACTGCGTGCGGAAAGAACTACTTTCGCGTACGGCTGGCGTCTTAAAATCGACTTTCCGCACGTTGTAATGAAAATTAGTGTACGCAACTGGGGCGGTTGTCAATCTTGCACTCCTGCAGAACTCGTGCAGACGCCCGTTGCGTAATCTACTATTACAGCACTGTGTGGAATAAGTTCAGATTTATGGCATGCTTATTGGTGGATTAAGTCGTAGCACACTAGCGTAAGCACACGAGCGTACGTGAGTGTGATGCGAAGGCCGCGATGTTGTTTACGGCAGATTTTGTAGAAAAGGCAAATCCACACCCTTTGCATCAAGTAATAATACGTAAAATTTCGCCACCCAATTTGGGGACACCTGTGTGTCATGAATCATTACTGTACTAGTACCTATTAGACTCACTTTAGCCGCAAAAAAGTTAATATTTCGACCATAAACTGGATCAATTAACTGCTTCACTTTGGCCTATTACTTATTTTGAGTTATATTATACATTATATTTTTTATAATAATAAATATGATATAAAAAAAAATAATAATCATAAATTATTATTATTAAATTATGATTGATAATAAAAATAATAAATAATATAGAAGAGTAAAAGTTAAATCGTAACTTAGTATAATTTATATGACAAGAATGTAATACATATTCGTTGTACTGTCTGCGTGACGTAAAATAGTAAAGTTCGTTATATAATATAAGAATTTTTTAATCTCTGAGATCAAAATCACTACTATAATGGCGTTACTGAGCTGTATAGTACAAAGGGCTTTTATTATCATTTACTTTGCACAAGTGTCGATTTAGCTGGCAATCAGTGAATACATCTCGATCGAATATACTTTTTATTGGTATTTATCGTTCAGTGATACTTGATTCATTGGTATTATAGGTCTTATTATTATGTCTGTACAAGTGACTGTGGCGAAGAATGAATGTGTTGATCTTAAAATCGAATATGTTACGACTACTGAGCCACTTTACAGCAATATACGAATATCCGTCTTGATTTAATCTCTTTTTCATTTCGTATTAGCCAAGCCATGTAGCCGCACAATTGATTCTTTTCAATAAATTATTGATACATTTTTTCAATAATTTTAACAATAATTTTACTAAGCAACTCAATTATATCTATTTTCTACTCAAATAACGACTCTGTCATAAGCTGAAAGTAAACACCTTGAAAGTTTTAAAAATAATTAGAATTTGAATGTAAACTTAAAAAATTCAACAGTTCTCGCGCTTGTTTCTATATTACGGATAAAAAATGACGTACACATTGAGCATTATATACTTGTGCCATATATATCAGGTGCTGACATTGAAGTGAGTGTTATATCGATATCTTCGACCAAGAGCTGTTGAGTTAGAAAACTTATAGAGATTAGATTTATCTAACCATCGTTGATCGAATATCGCGTCTACGCGTGTAACTGGACTAGGAAAATTGACGAATTTCTAAGCCATTCTTTTTCTCGATTGAATTCAAGTGAATTCAATGAAATTCAAGTGAATTTGAAACTAAAAATTATTTAATGTTAAAAAATTCGCGAATAAGTTAGCTCGAATAATCGCTTTTGTTCGTTCGAATGTTCTCGTTAAACCATAAAACTGATCAACGTCGGCGTTCACAGGGTCGTTTAAAAAGAATATGTAAAAAATAATAATAATAAAAATAATTGTGCGCACGAGCTTTATACAGGTCTATCTGGTCCGCATCATCTTGGCTGCCATTTATGGCGCCTTGCGGATTCCATTGGTCGAGCGCCAATCATACATTGCCTTGGTTGCA
>JAPMIB010000281.1:0-66745 GCA_034770305.1 Trichogramma dendrolimi | reverse complement strand
TGCGCGCGCTGCGCAACATCACTGCGATTCCGTTCCAACGGTCCGGTGCTGGAATTTGCTCGGGTGCTGCTTTTGGCATCTCTGGATCTAATGTGTCGGCGCATGTTGGTCGCGCACATCCATACGTACACTACGCGGAGTCTATTTTTGTCCATTTGATCGCGGAATGGAACATCTATTCGCATACTTACACATGTTCCGTTTCACGTTCCGATGGACAAAAATAGACTCCGCATAGTGTACCAGGGAGCCCGGCGGTGAAAGAATTCAAGATGGCGCTCGGGGGCGAGATTCAAAATCTTCAAAATATGAATAGGAAAAATTATAAGAAAAATGTGTATTAAAAATTTTAAAAATGTTAGAAAATGTAAGAAAATGCGTATGAAAGTAGTCACATATAAAGCCCAGCTCGGAAAAGGTTTTTTTTTTGAAAAATCTGCAAACCGAATTAGTCACACACGTAGCCTAGCGTGGCTATTATTTAAATAATTAAACTGCGAGCGAAAACAGTAACTAATGTATCTCGGCTCATGTATTATCCCCAAATAAATATAAAAACTAAAGTAACCCGATCGATCCAGCTAGTACATCGTTTTTGTAAATTATTATCCACATACCCTTTATTGAAAAATATAATAATAATGATTAAATTAATAAAACTCACGCAGTCATAGATATAGGTTATTATATTATTATTTTTTTTTAAATTATTATTATATAATAATTAGCGATATTAAATAGAAATAATCAACAACAATAAAAATTGAAATGAAACAACAGATAAATTTAATGAATGCATCGAGGGCACACCAAATTTGTGTTGTCTCCTTGGTTATTTATAATGCAGTTCATATGTGCACGGTTACTTGGGTTACTTGGGTTACTTGGGGTTACTCAGTACAATTCTGATAAGTTTGGTCGCTCGATCTGAAACAAAATATGCAAGTTTCTGACATACTATCGGACTTTTCTAGTAAGGTTTCAGCAACGGTTTCTCTAAATTCTGGTGGGTCGAATATAAGTTCCATGGCAAGATTCTGAGCGATTTGCCGCATATAGTACATGACGTAAACGCCACAATGCCAATTATCGTTCTTGGGTTGCTTCGGGTTTTTACCCAAGTAATTGACCTCATTCCATTCAATTTCATGTAAATTATTTATGTCCTGCGAGACATCTGATATTCAACTTTCTTTGGATAAATATAATTGTTTTTTCGGAACGTCGACCACATACAAAGTCCAATGTCCGCTTCGACGTTCGGTAGAAACAAGTAATTTTCGCAGATAGTACCATTAAGTTTGAACATATTCCAATGGCATCACCTTGTATTTTCCAGTTACGAGGATGATTTACTCATTTCGCTGTGAATAAACATACTTCCAGTATTTTTTAAGCAGCATTTAGCAAATGAATCCATAACACTACTTTCGATCCATTCAAGTCCTTCTAGAGATTGAAACGAGGATGAATATAACTGGAATTGATAATCTTTAGTAATGTTATGAGGAAGCGGCTCTCGATCGAAACGAGCGACTGTGAGATCAACACGAGTGTGTTGTAAATAATATTGAATATTTCGATATAATCCATTATCGTACTTTTGTTTCGATGCTAGGTCGATGATATTGACTCTGCAAAAAAAAGTGTGTTAAGCGATAGCGCGAACCTGTAGCGTTTGAGGTAATTGGATAACGCGGGGGTGTAAATATGTGAGCTTTGCGTGGGCGTGAATTGCGAGGATATGCTTGATTGTAAATAAATTTTTTGTACGTACTCTTGAACGTTTCTTATCAGCTCCTTAATTTCTTTTGCATCAGTACTGTCAGCGCATTCTTGTTTATTCAACAGTTCCGGAGTTGGTACCTGTATTTATAAAGCATGAAATTATAATTTGGCATAAAATGGTATATCATATATGAGCGCGTCCAGCGTAAGTCGGCCACCCTGCGCGATTACGACATTTTTGGACGAAAATGTCGTGTCTTTAGCTCGCTCGCAAACATTTACCAAGAGTCAGAAAAAAAATCCAAATACATGGATCGATAGATTTTTTTTCTCCTCTTTCTAGATAGTCGATTTATCTCCAATATATGTACTCCGATTTCAAAATAAACTGCACAAATCGAAGGAGGAGGCAAAAATCTATCGAACCCAATGTCTTCTAAGATGGAAAAATGATAAGAAGTATTAAAGATTTCGATATGAATGAGCGCGGGGTCAGCGCGCGCGGACCTCTTTACCGTGTGCTAGCAGCGGCACACGACCGGTGCCGTGTCTTTGTCTTTTCGATTCGCTCACGATCGCTAAAAAAAATGCTGAAAAAATAATTTTAATATGTGAATCAATAGATTTTTTTCTGCTCTTTCTGATGGTGTTGTTGAAAAAATTCCCAAAAAATTTTTTCATAGTTAAAACTTGACTTAAATGTTAAAGTCAATATTTCTTCAAGTATTTCAATTTTAACTTCAAAATTAACATGACCAATCGAAAGAAGAGGAAAAAATCGATCGATTTACATATTAAAATTATTTTCCAGCATTTTTTTAGCGATTGTGAACGAGGCGAAAAGACAAAGACACGGCGCCGGGCGTGTACCGCTGCTGGCACACGGTAAAGAGGTCCGCGCGCGCCGACCCGCGCTCATATATTACTCACTTTTTGTGAAGACACAATCTTTGAATTATCTAGCATTTGGAAAATTTCCCTTGTTACTAGATCCTTTACTAGGTCCTTTGATCGATTACGTTTTTCCCAAATTGAATGATCTAAAACGTAATTTATCATTTTTTCCGATGGAGTGAATTGTCCTCCTTGCATTTCAATCTCTTGCTTTGTTCTCAAAGTACCGACGATCGTGCGAATCTCCATTCTATTCTTGAATCTATCTTTTAAATAATTGACGTGGCTAAAACGTCTTTCTGGGTCCGCGTTACTATGAGGGATCGATAAAATATTTATCGCAAATTGCGACAAATTGCCAAACATATATTCATCGGTATCGTCCAATTGTATAGATCCAAGCATCATCCAGAAATTAATCGGATCTTCGTCGTCTGTGATGACCTGGACGCTACGGAGAAGATTTGGTAATTTGTGCCATTCGTCTAAGATTCGTAGACGATGATCATCATCTGAAATAAAACTCGGCCCATTTCAATTAACTTCATCAGTACTATTTCCTGACCTATGATATAATCTGCCGAAGTCACATTGGATGGTCTTAAACATACAGCAGATTTTAAAAGAGGAAGCTCTAAGCCTTCGAATCTCTCTAAAATTTGTAGCAGCGCTTTTATAATAAAATTATATGATTTTTTACAAAAGTCACTATGCTGCTGTAAAGTTTGCTGAACATGGGCGTGTATTTAAAGTGTGAAAAGGGCAAGTACTGAGCAAAATCGAATATATTTATTTCGTCGATTGTATTTTCTGTCACATATGACTCTCTGAGAATTATTCTGGCGATGTTTTTGAAGCATATCTCCATTCTCTCGCTTACTGACGGGAGAACACAGGCGTCTTTCTATATGAAGATAATAAACTCATTAAAGGAACGGAGAACTGCGCTCAGCAAGTAAAAGTAGCATTTTGTATCGACTTTTTTCATAGCTTCATGAACGATCATACCAATAGGATCTTTCTCGTCACTTGCTGCAGAGGCGAAATTTAGCAGAGCGTCCCATTGTTCAATAATTCTCTCGATACACATAAATAACGAGGACCAGCGAATTTTGTGGTATCGAAGAACTTTATGAAAAGGGACACCCATTTCGGCCTGAAATAGCTTATAATCATGTTTTTTTTCCACTTCTAAACAAGCTAAGGTAAAAGCACCAATTATGGAACGGTTTTCGGACAACTTTTTTTCAATCTCACAGAACTTCGAATTCATAAAAACTACAATTGAATGCACCATCAGATGGGCTAGACATTTTCCTACTTAAAATATGCGTTTAAATTTCTATTTAAAGTTTTTTAAATTTTTTTTTATGAAAAATAAGATGTCGTCTTATGTACCGAATGTGGAACACCATTATTTTCCTCTGCCCCTGTGTTCCAAATCAATATGTTCCTATTAATGGAACACTATAAAAATCGTTGCTAAAAAGTATCAAATGAAAAAAGTATTATTAAATTTTCTCGCTGCAATTTTTTTTCATTTTCTGGTTTTTCTCTTCATCTTTAATTTTTTCTTTCTGCAGCTCCTGTTCTAACCAGTTTTCTGTCACTGCCGCCACTGGTGTTTTTTGTTTACCCGATTTTAATAATTTGTCACGTTTTGTTTTAGGCAAATATTTCTCCGGGAGAGTAAAAGCATTATTGAAAGCACCTTGAGTTGTTTCATGCGATTTATCATTTGTATTCGGACACATAACAGAAGTAGATTCTGTGAACAGATAAATAATAATTGAAAAATTTGTAAATTAAATAAATGATAGAAAGATGATAAATATGATAGAAACTAAAAGAAAGTACCTGTTTCTAAAAATGTTTCTTGCATAGTGGCTGGGTGAATTTGAATTGATTCATCAAACTGATTGTCGCTGTCATCATATGTATTTTTCATTTCTACTATAGATACATTACTAACAGATTTGGAGTTCAAGTCTTCATATGAAATTTGAGGTATTTTTTCTATTATAATAGGCGCTTGGTTGTGATTTTCATCACAAATAACTTTTGAGTTTGATACTTCATATGAAATGGGAGGTATTTCTATAACGATTGGAATTTGCTGTTGATTTCCATAATTTTGGCAAACGTCAGATGTCGATGACTGACGATTACTAGACGCTCCATTAACGTTTAAATCTGACTCATATTCGACATATCCAGAATCATTTGATTGTGAATTGTCATCGAAGTTTTCCTGAAGATTATTTTCAATATTTAACTTATCTTTACAGGTAGACTCAATCGTAGATATTAAATTATCATTTGGCACTTCACAACCTGATTAAAAAATGTTAATATTAAGTAAGCTAAAAAAGACATGATTTGACTACTAAACACTACATAATTAATACTACTTGCATCTCATGCAAAAAAAAATGCTCTACAAAAAAAAAGATTGAAATTTTTATTTGAATAATTAATTTAAACTTAAAGTACCCAATTGTTTATATTTAATCTTGCGCCAAAATTCAAATAAGCTTACACTGATAGAAATATCGGGGGTTTGCCACCCACCGACCCGTGGCGCTCAGCGCAACGGACTCGCGGCTATCATGTCGGATGATCCGCGGTCGAGACAGCCACCGACTCGTGGCGCTGAACGCAATGGACTCGCGGCTATTATGTCGAAGGATCCGTGGTTGTGGAAGCCATCGGTCCGCTGCGCTGAGCGCTGCGGCCCCGAAGCCAATGTCGTGCAGACTGCAGCGTCTGTCTACATAACCTCTTGTAAACTTTATTATCCAAAATCAACATTCTTGCAGTTAATAATCGCAATAAACCGTTTGAATGTGAGATATGTCAAAATTTATTTGGATACCAGAATGCACTGAAGAGGCACATAATGACAATACATGATGTGTAATAAAGTAAACCTTGTACTCAGTGAAGAGTTTAGTGATGTTAAACTGACAACTTCTGATGATAATGATATGCCAGCCCATAAAAGTACACTTGCTCTAGCCAGACCAGTGTTTACAAATGATATGTTCGAATGATATGTGTCAATTTGTCTATAAAACATATTTGCTGCCCAGAAATACAATGCAATGTATTTGGAAAATAAAGTGCATAATTTTGTTAAACTAAACTCTAAATCAATTAATGATCCAGAGTAAATGCAAATGCTCAAAGTTCACATAAATGCAGCACATGGGGGTAGCACACCTTTGCTAGTGTAATGGAATATGTAATTTAAACATGACATTTTTGTTAAATAAAGAAGCATATAGTTTTAACAATTTTTCAGATGCCAATTTGAAGTCTTCTAATGTATTGGTGTCAATCAATCTTTCATTTAGTATTCTTACTATTTTATTAAGAGTTGTATAAATTTTCCAGTAGTCATCATCGTGAGGAACTTTGTCGCCTATAATCAAACCAAAATTTCTTGTTAGCTGTAGCGTTTCAGAAGCTGAAAGTCCTAGTGTTTGAGCTGCAAGCTTATTGCTCTGTAAATATGCCACGCGGTTGCTGTTGGTCGTAGATCCATAATGAAATCTTCCCAGTCGATCATTCAGGTAGTCCAAAGAAAAGTTCTTTTCATTCACATAATGCAAAATTAAGCTTGACAGCACGTATCTGCACACGCCTTCTGCTATATCAATCATGGTGTCACAGGTTGAATTTTCGATGCAGTGATAATATGATAAATTATTGAAAATACACTCATGATTTATTCCCGTTTCGGTGACATTTTTTAATTTTACATCCTCTTCATAACTTTTGACTGTACGAATAAATTTTTCTTCTTCGGAATGTGGAATAATTAAATATTCTCTAGGTATCTTGCATATTCTGCACGGGAAATTTGCCGCAAAACTCTGTACAAATCCTAAGAGCTCATGTACTCCCAAATTGGCACCAGTCACAATAAATGCACGAATGAAAATTTTTGGTCCATTTTGTAGTTTTATAGGTTTCTTATCCAACTTTATTAACTCGTTAAGAAGTGGTTTTAAAGTTTTGTGGTTACCAAAATTTTTTCTGTCATTAGCATTGAAAATTGTATTCAAAAATATGTTTTCTAATTTTGACAAAAGTTCGGGCAGCAAGCACAGAAACCGGAAATAAATTCCTCCACTTTGTGGACACCTGTATGACTTCCGAGCGGAGCATTTGTCTCGAGTTCGTCATAATAAATTTTTATAGGAATCATTATCTCTTCGGGAAATTTTTTGGTATACTTTGAATGAAATGTTCAATTTTCTCCGATTGACTTTTTTTTTTGATCAAACTATGCATGAAATCCAATACAACAGAAGAAAAATTTGGTCGATTAAAAATGACCTCGACTGTCTTTTTTATAGATACATATTCTCCAGTCACTTTTTTTTCTTCCACAACATAAGCGTTGTCGGATACCCGACCAACTTCGGCATGACCTATCACGTATGATACAGGACTCACGAAAAATTCGTTTTGTTTGAAATGCTTTAAACGCTTGTACTCCGTATCAAACGGTTGTAAAGCATTGGAGAAAACTGTGAACACTTCATCTACCACTGGCACTGTTCTTGGCCAAGCTTCGCTTGGAAAATGTTCATGAATAATTTTTTGAAATTCTCAAAAAGGCACTGATTAAAGCAGCTCGCTGCCGTTATTACTTTTTGCTGAGCACTGCGAGTAATATTTGCTCCATTACAGAAGCTAAGAAAATTTCAACATCATTTTCAATCTCTTTTTTTTTTTCTTTTCTCGGTGTAAAACACTTTTTTCATATTTACGATGAATTGATTTTCGATAGTAACGGTTTTCTTTTGTTGAGATATTTTCACAATCTGCTAACGGGCAAGCATATTGGCAACCACTTTCAAATTTGTGTTTTTTTTCAAGGTGATCTATGTACAATGTTATAGTTTCGCAATTATGCGTACACAATTTACAACTGAACATTTTTAATACCAAAAATGTGTGATACACTTGGTCGATACAAAATATATCCTGTTATTGTACAAACACGTGCACTCAGTAACTACGCAACATTACACTGTGATTTCATATTTCGGAGCAATTAGAGACGACACATAACCACAGAGAGAACAGAGAATTTGCTGGCCAACACTATAGATGAATCTGTTATTGTTGAGAATATCAGTTAATTTTCTGTACTTCTTCTTCTGTGTACAATGTACACAGTACACTGTACATATGTGTATCTATACTCAAGTCAATGTATTAGCTTGTATGGCTACTGCTGCCAGTTCGTGCTTGATACTCATGTTATACTCCGTAGTCGGAATTCTAACAAGAAACCTTTTATTTAAGTTGTCGCTTGTTGCGTAGATGTAGGGTGAAAGGAAGCACAATGTCAAATGATATATGATATAAACTTACAGGTTTTATTGGAATCGTCGATGATGCACACAAACACAGTACAAATGTATAACTTTACTCTGAAGAAGCTACTCGAACACATGCATACAATGCATTTACAATATGAACGATATTTTATAACACTTAGATTTTTAATCGCGTTGACGGAAGAATCGACACGTAGTGTACGATTCTGCAGATAAGAAGGAGGACTGATCCTATTTATCGTTTCTTATATACATCTAGATTCCCCCGCTTTAGCGGTTGCAGCGTATGTAGCGAGCTTGATATGGGTCAATAATCGACACACATCTTGCACGCGCGTGTATATTAACAGACCCGGGCCGGCGCTCTTCCCGAAATCGGTGAAGTCGCGGTCACCGCAATTTTACAGCTTTTCTTAGATATTCATTCATACTCGCGGCCGCGCGTGTTCATTTCTTTGCCGTGCGAATTATATTTTCGCAAGAGTTTAATAGCAGAGGCCTAATAAATAGGTAATGGATTTAGGCCGCTCAATTCGGCATTGTTTACGCTGGCTGCGCGTGTCCGAAATGGTGTTACTTTCAGTCGTGTGTGTCAATGAATTTATGCATAGAAGATACGTGTGAGATACATTAAATTGTAATTCATGCGTAACCGCTCGCTAGCTGCTTCTCGCAGTTTTATTAATTTCTTTTTCATTGCGAAAGGTTACGTCGTAGACTGTAACAACTCCCAGCGAACAAGAATTTGAAATACTCCGTTATTTCCATGCATATCTCCGCTCGACCATTCCTTACATCTAACATTATATATTTTTTTTTTTTTTTTTTTTTTATTTTACCACCTTTCTTAAAATTATTAATATGCCGTTTACAATTTAATTTTTCAATAGTTTGTATGCAAAAATCTCGGTCGATTTGTGTGAGGGAAAGTTAGCGTATTGCTGTTGTCTAGCGTTGTTATTTCGCGTAAATGTACTGTTTGAAGTTATGACCTGCGAATCTTTTTCTTCGCTGCTTAATGTTTGTGCTTCTGAGTTATAATTTGGCAGTGTATTGAACTTGTCCTTTCGATTTGCTATATAAGCAGCGCAAAGAGCTGTTCATGTACATTCAAGTCTCAAACGTTCTCGAGAAAGCTTCGCTATGGCCGATGGTTCAATGGATTTCTTAAACGTAAGTTGCAGTTAATATAAGTTCTTATTCCATTATAATCTTATATAAGTAATTATTGTATGAGTATATTATATATTTTTTTTGTTTTTGATTTTTCTTAGACCGTGACAGATTTACACCGCATGGTATTAAAATGCCTTTTGTATCAGCTAAATCGGTTTGATGATGTATACTCCGAGCACAGGGCCTTGGTGCAGTCTGCACTGGCTGACCTGACGAAGTTCCAGGAGCTGGAGTTCCCTGAGGTCGTGGTACTTGGTTCCGTTTGTCATAAAGAAGATTGGGACCGTGATACTACGTGCATTTTCTGCGGGCTGCCTCGCTGTGATCCGCCTCCACCCATATATCGGCCTGTTGATGATCTCGGGCGAGTGCTGTGTGCGTTCATCGATCTTTTGGTCTCACCCTCAGCGCATGCGCAGACTCGCGCTGTCATTGAAGACACCTTGGCGAAATCTGTCAACCCTTAATGTATAGCCTTGACGGCTTTTCAAATTTCTAATAAAAAATAATTAATTAAAATGTTTTTGAGTAGGTGTTATTTTTCCTTTTTCTTTTTTTTTTCCTTTGTAGTTATAATATAAAGTAAAGTAGTAAATTAGACAATTAAATAGTTATTGTCAACTTAATTTATACAAGAAAAAAAAAATATAATAAATAGAAAAGAAAATTATTTGACTAGACTTGGAATTGAACTGGAGATACTTTGTTCTCCCAGCAAGCGCCTTACCGCATGAGCTATTCAAGTCTTCGTCATGAGTTACAATTTTTATTCTTAAGTTTTTTATACTTATCCTCTATACTTAATATCTATGATGATCCCCTCCCACCCTCCAAAAAGAACGAGCTCTGGGAGTGTCGTCATCATTCGGATGGGTCAATTCTTGGGTATATCCTTGCTGGTAATGGTGGTGGAAATCTCTCTTGTTGTTGTGGCGGGACTCTCTCATGTGTGGTGGCGGGCCTCTTCCTGTTGTTGTAGCATTGGCGCATTTTCTGCATCGATGTTAATTCTCCGATCTTCCTGCTCTATGATCCTTTCTCTGTCAATCCTGTCGATGTTATTTTGATGGTCTTCGTGCTGCCTTCGTTGCCCGATGTGCATAAGTAGATAGGTTACCGAATCCCATAAGGCACCGAGTAAGTGGATAGACCAGCCGTATATTGTATATAGGGCGTACGAATGAATTGTTGTATCCACTACTAGTTTTATTGCTCGGAAAAGCATGAAGACTCCTAATATGCCTGCACTAAGTGTGCCAAAAGAAACAAATCCTGCGTAAACTCGGTTCCAGGTATTTGTTGCTATAGTATTAAGAATTTTTTCCGTTATGAATGGACTTATGGAAATCCCTTCTGTATTGACTTGTTGTCCTACTGCTCCTCGTAGGATGGTATTCATTATGGCTCCTCTTTCAAGTGGAAATACGATTAGGTCACGCAATTTTTTTGTGTCCTTCTCGCTATATATGCCGCCGATTGCTAGTGATTCGGGGCTGATGTATTTCCACGCGGGAGTCATTTTCGGCGCCAATATTTCAGGCGCGGGTGCAGTTATGATATCAGGAATTGAGCGATACCATTGTTCACCAAGCTTGAACATTGGAGGTAATCTGCCATCGCATTGCCTCTCTTTGCCGTTTGTTACTAATATTCTAGTTCGGGGTGCTAGAAACATTGATTGATTCTGGAAAGTTACTGGTAATTGTTCATAACAATTATTAGTTTTTCTTAGATCTGTCAACACGCGAAGACATTTTATCAGATAAATAATCTCTCCGCTAACAATTCCAGTCCAACCAGGGCTTTTCATGATTTTCCGGGCTACTTCGGCAGGCTGTGTGGTGGCGATTGACAGGGTATTTTCAATCACTTTTCTTTCTAGCTCACATTTCGAATCCATGATATTATAGTACATTTCTTTTAGTTGTCCCTTGAAATGTTTTTCTACGTACAAGAATTTTGCATTTGTGTACGCGAACAAGTCTATGTTGTGAGCTATTATTTCAGTTTGTCTCATTGGAGCGTGCCTACCACTGCTTTCTATTATCATTAGCCTTGTATGCTCTGTGTGCTGGATCACGATGCCGCACACATTTTCTTCAAATTTCCTTACCAGTGCGAAGTTACGGTCCTGCGTTGATAGCATGTAGACTACATTTTCTTCTTCTAAATCTTCTATTTTGGTAATGTAGCCATCGTAGATGATTGAATATTTGTTTATACCGCACTCACCCATCTCGACTGTCGACCAATAGGCCTCACTTCCGTCGGGGCTGACGCAGTGCCTGCTTGAGGCAGTACACGATGCGCCTGTTACCAGTTGCAGTTTGTCCGCTTCCATATCTACTTTCGCTGTGTAGCTTTTCATATCGATCTTTATGAATCCTTGCACTACGACGTCGTGAAATGTTCCGTATGCGTCGACATACCTGGATTCTGCGGTGCATTTGCCGAATTCGCCACTTGTTCCGGCGAATGTGTGGGGGGTTGTGATTGAACCATTCCTGGGGATGTCGTTGATTACCAGGTCCTGATATACATACGAGCCTGTAGCGTGCATCTTCTCGCATTCGTCACGAGTGACCTCTTTATAGTATTGCACTTCGCCATTTGCCACCGTTGATATGTGCGAGTGCATGCCGCAAAAAAACCGATCTATTTATCAATATACGGCATTCCCTTACGGTTGCTATACCATAGTCGTTCATTTGTATCAGTTGGGCTCTGATTGTGCTGTTTTTTACTTCAGGGCGACTTTTTTCGCATTTTCCAACGTCAATTAAGGAAATTGTAGTTACGTTTGTTAGTTCGGCGCCGCAATCATATCCGTATTCGACTTGGCCGATGGTGACGGTTGTTAGCAGCATGCATATGATGATGGTACCCCACATTTTCCTTAAACAATTTGAAGTTGTTAATAGTGTTTCGGCACTAAGTCATAGATACCGTTAGTGTCTAAGTCTTTTGACCAATTTGTTGTTACGTTGAGTGGTCTACCGATTATTATTTTATTATAGGTACCCCGCTTATCTTTGCAGCGATTTTTACATGTTCTTATTATTTTTATTATTAGTATGAAACTTAATATTGCTATTGCCATGAGGCTGCTTGATGCTATAATTATCGTTGTCTGTAATGTGTCATCTTCGTTGCACAAATATTTTATTGATTCAACTAAACCTCCCTCTAATGCTGAAATTTCTTCCATACATTTACTAGCGCTCATCTTTTTCGTAAGTTTTTCAATGTCCAGGCTGGCATTAGGAATAAATGGAGGGTCGACTGTGTGAATTTTTAATATTTCCTGATTTGCGCTTATGTTGCATTTTGGTGACACATGTGCAATACCCGTTTGTATGCTGGTATTTTTGCTTTCTTGATTGTTGCATTTCACCGATAATGTTGAGTTTATGTGAAAAAATAGCATCTTTTCAAAATTGTGGTTTGATGTGAATTCAAATAAGCTATCTTTCGTACTGTTATTTAATTCCGTTTTGCAATATGTAAAAGGGTTAGAAATTGAATTTTCGAACAATTTCGTTTCGCATGACTTCATTGGTTTTAGATTTACCCAATCGCTTGGACAGGAAATTATTCCCTTATCATTGGTGTACTCGTTTAACTCTGATGCATTTTTGCATTCATAATTTCTATTAATTCTAGTAATATGTCTCCGCAAATTTGTATAGATGCAGTCATTTCATTTTGCCATTTTTGATTGACTGGATAAGTGGTAATTTTCCATGCGTATGCTATTATTTTGTCTTTAATGCGATTTTAATTTCGATTATCAAGCGATTATTCCATAACTTGTATCTCAATTGAGCGATTTTGTTTATATCTTTTTGGCTTCTCAAGATTGGAGCATTTTTAATATTACTTTCTAGTTCAAGGCGTCTTTTTATAGATGCATATATACTTGGAGTTAATATGTTTTTTGAAATTATATTCTTTCTCAATTCTGCAATTAGATTATTAAATTTAAAAACTCCGTTGTTTTTGTCGTTTTCAATTGTCATTATTTCATCAAGGACGTTATTAAGGGATGATACTACTGACGTTTCTTCTCTTAATTTTGTGTAAGTTTCAAGGAGTGCATTTAACTTAAACTCTCTCTCCGTCCACTCGTTATCTATTAAATTTTGAATAAATATCGTGTAATTTGAAATGCTTAAGTCAGTAGGGTCATATTGTAATTTTTCTTCGTCGTTTAAATATTCAAATAGTTTATCATATGGCAATGAACCTTCATTGTTATGTGATGGTATCGAATTCTGATTTTCCATCCATTTTCTCAGTATGTCAGCATGTACACCCCGTGACACCATGGGTTGTAATGCGACAGTGTCTAGCCACTTTGTGTCGTTATCATATCTTTGATGTTCTCGGTTTGGAAGATATATAACTGATATTATTGCTATGGCTTCGTTAGATTTTACTTCTCCTATTCTGTGGAAGATTATACCTGGATTTGCTACTTCTTTGATTACTATTTCTGCTGTTTGTCTTGATTGCAGCAATGACAACATAAACATCAAAAATATTGTCATTTTCCTGAAATCTTCGAGCGTGTTATTTATGTTTTATACAGTTGATAGTAATTTACAAGGTTGTTTATAAATTTTACTTTGCTTCTATATATGACCTTTTAAGTCTATTCGCGTGTACTTTTTTATTTTTACCCTTAATTTTAATTGTTAATTCCGGTTTATTATCATATGTCTCAACAACCTCATACGGTCCAGCGTATTGATCTTCAAGCTTGTGCTGTTTACCTCCCTTTAATAGCCACACGCTTTCGCCTACTTTAAAATCTTCTTCGTTTACTTTTTTATCATAATAAAATTTTGATTTTAATTTTGATTCTATCAGTTTTTCACGTGCAATTTTTTGAATTTTTGATAAATCAGAGCATAAATTTTTGACGTAATCGTCGTAAGTGTTTATTTGACCTGATAGTTCTATTGATTTCTCAGAGGGTAGGTTTGGTAGCTTACCAAACAGTAATTGGTATGGCTGAAAGTTGTGTGCCTCGTGTACCGATGTATTATAACTAAGCATCGCCATTTCTAGAAATTGGTCCCATTCGTTGTTTTTGTCAATTATGACCTTTAAGTACTCCGTAAGGGAGTGATGGGAACGTTCGAGCCCTCCATTACTTTGTGGTCTGTAGCTGGTTGTACAGACCTTATCAATCTTAAGGGCTTTCGCCATATTGCAAAGAACTCGACTCATAAAGTTTTGGCCACGATCTGTTAATATCATGCCCGGATTTCCGAATATACAGATGAAATGTTTTAAAAATGCGTCCGCAACCGTCTCTGCTGTTGCATCCGGTATTGCAATAGCTAAACAATATTTAGTAAAGTTGCATTGTATTGTTAAAATGTTGTTATTACCTCTGCGCGTCGTTTTAAAAGGACCTACGATGTCCATGCAAACTTTTTCTAAACTCGAGTGCGGAGTGTCTGTTATTACAAGAGGCTGTCGCGTTTTGACGCGAACTAATTTTTTTAATTGGCAAGTACTACACCTGCGTATAAATTTTTGTATGTCATTTTTCATGTTTGGCCAAAAATATAAGGGTTTCATTCGTCTGAAAGTTTTAATGATCCCCTTGTGTCCGCCGATTGCTGAACTATGCATTCGTTCTAATACATCGAGTCTGTCTTGAACTGGGACGTACTCCCTAGTGCCATTGCATAATATTATTTTTGTTTCATTATATGCAAGAATTGTTTTTATCAATGTGTCTGTAAATTTCCATGGCGTATTTTCAATGGAATCGCTTTTCGCTATACTCAAACATTTTATGTCGTACTTGAATAGTAATTGTTCTAAAGTATTTATACCCGACTCGATGTTAGTCATAATTGTCGGCGTGCTCTCTTCTTTTTCGCCACGAACTATTATACCGAATTTGATATTTTTCCCTCTTTTGTGTACTAAAACCTCTCCTGGACTTCCGTTCACGAATTTCGGTAACATGTTGTATTTTTGAAGTTGTCGTGCCCCTTCATCGCAAGGCTGGCCGTCCGAGCTTACGAACACGACATAGTTATCTTTACGCATAAATAGTTGATCTTTACATTCAAAAATCATCTTTTCTGTGGTGAAATCACCGTGCGTTATTGTGTTGTGCGCCAATTCGCAGTCATTTTCATCTTCTCCACTATTTGATTCTATCTCAGCCGCGGTCTGTAAATTTTCGTTCCGCGCCTCTACGTCTTGTATTTCGTCTGCTAATACGTCATCACCTTCCGCGTTGTTTTCTTTACATGGTTCTATCTCCGCGGCGTTCTGTAAGTCCGCGATCTCTACCGCTGTGCTCTGCGCATCTGTCATCGGTACGACCGCTCCATGCTCGCCTTTCTCTTTTTCGGTAGATTGATCTGTGATGTCATCGCTTGCTTCGATGTTTTTAGGCGTTTTTTGTACTTTCGGACGCGTTACCCGCGTGCGCGTGAGTTTGTAGTTCACTCGTTTTAATCCGTCGGCCGATCGCGTCATGACATTTACTTGCTCGACGACTGGATTTCTAGATAACAATCTGCTATAATGTTGTTAGGGCCAGGCTTGTACTGGATATTAAACTCAAATTCTGCAGTTTAAATTGATACCTGCTTACGCGTGAATTAGGGTCTGTGCTATTTCTAAAATATAGCAATGGTTTATGATCTGTGTAAACCGTGAATTGTTTCCCTATAAGATATGGTTTAAATTTTAAAATTGTAAAAACGATTGCTAATGCTTCTCTTGAATAAGTGTCGTATTTTCTTTCAGTATCAGTGAGCGTCCGTGATGCAAATCCGATAGGCATGTCTAAGTTATTTTTTCTTTGAGCGAGAAAACCTCCGATTGCATATGCCGATGCATCACACGTAACACGTAAGGAAGTGTAGGGTCCGCTATCTGTAATATGGGACTTTCGCATAATCTATCTTTTAAGGTATTTAATGCCACTTCATGGGTTTCCGTCCATTCGAAATCTTTCTCTTTCTTTAATAATTCCGATAAAGGCTTTGCTATGCCTGCAAAATTTTTAATAAATCTCCTATAATAACCCGCAAGTCCAAGAAACTGTCGGATATTTTTAACTGTTTTTGGAGTAGGAAATTTTCTTATCGCGTCTAATTTACGCGGATCGCACTTTACTCCTTCACTGTTGAGTACGTGTCCTAGGTAAAGGACTTCCGGTTTGCAGAATACGCATTTCTCCGGTTGCAATTTTAAGTTATGCTTGCGTGCGCGTTCAAGAAATCGTTTAAGTTTGTCATTATGTTCCTCGAGCGTTTTTCCGAAGATTACTGCATCGTCTAAGTAAAGTAAAATTTCTCGCCCTTGCATCCCTTCGAAGGCCCTATCCATGGCCCTTTGAAATGTTGCGGGGCTATTGCATAATCCCATTGGGAGGGAGCGAAAATGGAATAATCCAAAATTAGTGGAAAATGCAGTTTTGTGTCTATCTTCCTTTCTAAGTATACATTGGTAAAAACCGTTTGATAAATCGATCGTGCTGAAATACCTCGCGCCTCCCACTTGATCAATTATATCAAGTATATTCGGCAGTGGGTATCTGTCTGGTATTGTCTTTTCATTTAATGCCCTAAAATCCACAACTAGTCTCCAACGCTTGTTACCTGCCTTATCGTTTGATTTTGGAACAAGAAAAATGTTAGACCTGTATGGAGAGCTTGATTTTTCGATAATTTTTGAATTGTACATTTCTGAAACTTGTCTCTCAAGCTCACTCTTCATTGCTTGAGGAAAACGGTATGGTTTAGCATTTACTGGCGCGCTGTCTTTTGTATAAATGGCATGTTCAATAATATCCGCGGTACTTAGTTTTTCTCCCTTTAAATGAAAAACATCTTCAAATTCGCGTATTAAATCAATTATTTCTTTCAAATTATCAGACGTGTTGTCTAGGCTCAACGCTTTTAATACTTTCTCAACGCGTGGCTCATTAGTATTCATGCCTTTCTCTTTTGACGCTACTTGGTCTTCATATGCGCGATCTATATGTAGTATTCTCTCAAAACAAAAATCAATGTCGTCACCGTTCGGTGAGTAGTGTCGGTATACCTCCTTACACGGGCTAACCGCCTGTTCTAGATCGAATGTTTCTTCTTCATTTGTTTGTGAAAATTTAGCAATGTCAATCATATTATTATTACTTTTAGTGTTTAATGTCTCTATTACTTCCTTATTGCATTGCTCATGTGACTCATTTTTTTCTTTCTCAATTAATGCATCATTGTTTGCGTTATCTATTTGTAAGATTTTAGCAAAACACACTTCATTACATGGGCTCTCTTTCAGCTCCGATAATTCGCGATTGCTATCATTAGCATCTACATCATTATTTAATTCATTACATGGGCTCTCTTTCAGCTCCGATAATTCGCGATTGCTATTATTAACATCTATACCATTATTCAATTCATCATTTTCAAAATTTGATTCAATTTTATTAAAATTCAAACTAGTATTCTCAAATTTTAACTCATCAATTTTATTTTCTCATCACGTGATTTTAAAAGCGCTTCTACGTCACTATCTGCGTCCCACTGCTTCACTACCTAGAACTTGTGGTCGCGATAGAATTACATCGTGTACATTTTTACAGCTTGCCGTTTTAGGCTCAGCTTTGTCATCGACATTTTCGCGTATAACGTTCAACTGTTTATGATTTATTAATCTCTCATCGTGGCATGCATGCTTCATCAACGGACCAGCCGCTGGATATGCCCCGATTGTTGCTTCACCCTTTGTATCTGTACTAAGAGCTTGGCCAATATTCTTATCTTTAACTTGTTGAAGTATTTTGCTAAATGTAAGTATGAGATGATCCTCACTCGGATCAAACATTTTCAATGATTTATCAATTTCGAATTCGTCTCCTGAGTCACATGTTACAAATGGTATCTCTCTACCATCTAACTTTAAGATTGATGTTATGTAATCGATATTTGTTCTACATTCTTTCAACGACTTTGTACCTAACAAGCCGTCTTGAGAAATTGGGAAATTGTCTTCCACTACATACATTAAAATGGGTATATCGTCAAAAATACATCCTACTGTACTCCCCGATGATTTTGTTAATTCAGATGTAATACCCTTTAACCATACATTATGAGATGTATTTATTTTCGCCGATTTCTTTAATTTTGATCTTTTAATTAAGCTTACTCCTGCACCGGTATCAATCATTAATTTAATTTTGCCGTCAAACGTTTTACCCGTAACTGCAATAGTCGGCGAAGGGCTGTCCGTATTCGCGCAAATTTGATACACCCGTGCGTTATCTAATTCTGCTGAGGGGCTTGGCCGCTCTGTTGGCCGCTTTCTTGGCCGGGGAAAGAGGCCTTGGCATTTTCCGCATTGCGTTTTGTATAACAATTTTTCTCAATATGTCCTCTTTTATTACAATAATTACAAACGTATCCGCGGTGAGGATTTAAATTATTACCGTTATTGGAGTTATTATTATTATTGTTATTATTATTGTTTCTTCCGCGGTTATTATTGTTATTTCTGTTGTTTTATTATTATAATTTTGACGCTGATTGTTGTGACCGTTAGAAGAATTATTAGCAGTACTGGCTTGTTTAGACCAAAAACCTAAACAATTGTTTATCGTGTGTCCCGGTGTGTTACAAAACCCGCACACTCCTTGAGCTTCTATCTTATTAATCGTTATGACCTCCGGCTCTTTTTTCTCAATCTTTATGTCTCTGGCTAAATATTTTACACAGTTCATCATGATGTGCTCATGACTGCCACAGAAGCCGCATGTCATAACTGGTACACTAGGTGTTGGCTCTATTGCGCGTGGTGCCGAATACGAGCCACCATTTTGTGGCTGCTCAAATTGGTGATTTGATTTTGAGTTATTGTCATTTGTATTTTTTACGGCTAAGAATATTTCACAGTTCAGAGAGGTGTGAGTTGTAGAATGACAAAAAACACACTCTCTATTACTTGAATTTCTATCACGCAAATTTTTCTCAGCGTTAATTAATTGCTCAACTCTTTGTGCCTCTTTGCACGTATCTGTTAAAGATTGTTTTGATTTCATACGCGTTATTATATCGGGTTTGAGTCCTCGTTTGAAAATTTCTATATAATATCGATCAGTTGTCACTATACCGTAACTGTCCCTTTTCTGGGCTATGTTTATCTCGTCTCGCAAGTCTTTAAGCTTGTCGTAATATTCAAAAACACTTTCGCTTTCATGTTGCGCTAAATGACTCAAGTCAGCCATCAATGAAACCGCTGTTTTATTGTGGCCAAAGTTCCTGTCTAAGTAATCCGTGAATTCTTTCAAATCTTGAAACGATGCTAAATCTATGTTCTGGGCTCTGGGTCCCACTAATTTTTCACGTAACCGCTTAATGAATTCTCTATGATGAGGTTCGGGAATATGTCTGCACGCATCTTCTACGTCCGAGATGAATTGTGCTGTGTTTTTACCGCTGCTTGCACTGAAATTTCTAATACTACGGATAACTTCTTTAAGTTGTTGAAATACCGTTCCCGAAGTATTCATATTGCCGGTTAATTTAATATTGCTGTTATCCCAGTAATAATAATCTGTATTATTGAATGCAACTTTTTTAGTTTTATCGTTTTTCTTAATAGTGCCTGTTTGAAAAGGATTTGTTACTATATTTTTGCTAGGTACCGAATTAACTTTACTTGCCGCCGCTGTTTTTTCTACTTTATTTTCAGTTCCACCGATCGCGCCTGCTACTTCTACGTTTTCTTCAGTTTTTCCCGAGGGGAAACGTATGAATTCTCTCAATTGGTCAAAATATTTAATAAATACCGATTTCTTTTCGGGCTCCTCTTCCGTCTGCGGATTACAAAAGCTATGAAATATTTCGTTGCGCGTTAAATTATCTTGTTGTAGTTCGCGTTCGTCTAAGTCGTCAACAAATTTCTTTAGTATGATTCTATTAACCGCTTTACCATCTACGAGAGTTTGTATGTCGTCGGTAGGAGGTATGATTGGATTGTCTCCCAAAGAAAAATTTTCATAAATTGCTTCTAGTTGCGATTGAGGTTTTTGCAATTGAAATTTTGCTCGCGCCACTATATTACTTTTTACGTTAGGTGTGCTTGTGGTTAATTGTTTAAAGTCGTTATTTGTGTCTTTTGGTGGTGAAAAGTTTAGAGTTGAATCAATAGAACTATCGTTTTCGCGATATTGTAAAAATGCTTCCTGCTCAGGATCAATATTATCAGTTTTCAAATCTTTTATTCTTTGCTCGGCAGCTCTGATTTGATCAGGGTCGCCTTCTGACTGGGCTAATTCGAGTGCTCTTTGGGCGTTTTCAGCTATAAGCTCACTGGTTCCTATATGAGTAGTAGATGACATTATTCCCCATTTCACTCCACCTCTAAGCAACAGATCATCGGTTGTTCAATGGGGTTCGAACGGTAATGCACCAAATTTAATGTTATATACTCCGTAGTCGGAATTCTAACAAGAACCTTTTATTTAAGTTGTCGCTTGTTGCGTAGATGTAGGGTGAAAGGAAGCACAATGTCAAATGATATATGATAATAAACTTACAGGTTTTATTGGAATCGTCGATGATGCACACCAAACACAGTACAAATGATTTATAACTTTACTCTAAAGAAGCTACTCGAACACATGCATACAATGCATTTACAATATGAACGATATTTATAACACTTAGATTTTTAATCGCGTTGACGGAAGAATCGACACGTAGTGTACGATTCTGCAGATAAGAAGGAGGACTGATCCTATTTTATCGTTTCTTATATACATCTAGATTTACCCCGCTTTAGCGTTGCAGCGTAGTAGCGAGCTTGATATGGGTCAATAATCGACACATATCTTGCACGCGCGTGTATATTAACAGACCCGGGCCGGCGCTCTCCCGAAATCGGTGAAGTCGCGGTCACCGCAGTTTTACAGCTTTTCTTAGATATTCATTCATACTCGCGGCCGCGCGTGTTCATTTCTTTGCCGTGCGAATTATATTTTCGCAAGAGTTTAATAGCAGAGGCCTAATAAATAGGTAATGGATTTTAGGCCGCTCAATTCGGCATTGTTTACGCTGGCTGCGCGTATCCGAAATGGTGTTACTTTCAGTCGTGTGTGTCAATGAATTTATGCATAGAGAAGATACGTGTGAGATACATTAAATTGTAATTCATGCGTAACCGCTCGCTAGCTGCTTCTCGCAGTTTTATTAATTTCTTTTTCATTGCGAAAGGTTACGTCGTAGACTGTAACACCATGCTATCATGCCAAGAAATCTTTCAAGTTGCTTCGTGTTCACTGGTTCTGTATAATCTACGATCGGCTTTACTTTATCATTGTCGACTCTCAAGCCTCCACTGTCCACCACGTAGCCCAAATACTTCACCTCTGGACACAGAAATTCTGATTTATCTCTGTTAATCTGTAAGTATGCCTTTTTCAGCGCTGCCAAGACTTTTTCTAGCCAAATCAAATGCTCCTCGAACTCATTGGTGACTATTATGATGTCATCAAGGTAACTAAACACGTGCAGCTCCTACTCAGGCCCAATCAGCTTGTCCATTAGCGCCTGGAACTCTTCCTTTTGCTCTTCTCTTCAAGCATGATTTGGTGGTAGGCCTGTGACAGATCGAGTTTCGAAATAAAATTCGCCTCTCTCAACTTATCAAGGATGTCGTCCATGTGCCGCATCGGATATGCATTTTTCTTGGTCACTGCGTTTACCTGTCTGTGGTCTAGGCAGAATTTGTATTTTCCATTTGGCTTCGGCACGATTACTGGGCAACTGTGCCAAGGGCTCTCAGATTCTTCAATTATACCTTCCTTCAGCATTCGATCTACCTCTGCTTGCGCTGCTCTCAATAACGGTGGCCAGTACTTGCGTACTTTTTGCCTAATTGGTGCGGGCTCTTGCACGTCTATCTTGTGCGTGGCCAACTTGCAGATTCCTAATGACTGCAGTGTCTCTTTATTAAATCATTCAGCAGTTGACGCACTCGTTGCCGCTGTTGCTCTGTTACAATTTCTAAACCTTTTCCCTCTGCAGGTAGATACTGCCTTAATTGTGTCGGCAAATTTTCTTATTGGGACATCATCACACCTCCATTTATCTTTCTTGTGAAATACCGTCAAATCCATCTTCATGAAATTTTTACCGAGCAGCGCTTCAAATTCTAATCCTCGCACTATGCCAAATAATGTTACTTCGCTGACCTGATCTATGCTGATTCTCGCTTTCAAAATACCTGTCATTTTCATCGCTTCGCCATTGGCCACTCGCACTGAGTTCATACAACACGCAAATTTACTGGCAAACAATTCTTCCACACGTCCACCTAAATAAGACCACACCGCGCCGGAGTCGAGCATCGCATGTAATAACACACCCACAATTTTTATATCAATAAGATGCCTATTTTCTAAATCGCAACCCATCGCAAAAACATCCAAAAACTGTTCATTCAATATACTCTCATCACACGGTTTAATCTACCTAGCATTGTAGTCGGCTCAACCACATTCATTTCTATCATTCGGCCTTCCATTTCTGGAGCCATCACTGCCTCATGCACACCTACATCTCGATCCGATTTTACTGCGACCGACGGCGCACTGTGTACCTTTTTGCGAATTTTATTGACAAAATCGGATTCCCATCGATAGAAAATAGCTAAAAAAATGCAGGTCGTAGCATTCAAAAGGTAATTGCATGCACTTTTTCAAAAATTATTCCCGACGTAATTATAAGAGTCCACATCCTTAAAAAACGACCCGAACGAGCACTTTATGTCTACTTTTCGTTATTTTCAAACGACATCAAAAAGTAATTGTTCGATTTGGCTCGATATTTTTTCAAAAAGTAGAGTGAAATACCTTTATTTTCTTTTTTTAAACATATTTTTTACTATGTATCGAAAGTTATTAACAATTTCATTTAGTAGTAAATTAGCACGAAAATCGCCTTTTTCCTTGAAAACAATTGAATTCATGTTGCATTCAATTTATCGAATCTACGGTTTAAAAACAAGAGAAACATTCATAAAAAAAGTTATTGCAGGTCTAAAATCTCTTTTTCAATATCCTAATATTGTTTTGATGAAATTTACACTTTACTAGCTTATTCAGCTCTATTATTGATATTTACACCTGTAAAATCAAAACAACTTAATGATCGAAATTTCTTCTCGCTTTTCAATGCGATTTTTTTTATGTGCAAAACATATTTCAACGTAAAATTTTATGCCTGTTCGAATCCGGGCGCATATACAAGATTGCAGGTATGTTATAAATGTTAAAATCGGTTAAACAAAACAAAAAAGTAAAAATTACAGTGGCAACGGTCATTGTATGATTTTATCATTATCTTTAATTCATTATTTATAAAATCATTGTAAAAAAATTTATAGTTTCGAACTTATGGTAGATCCGCGATTAAAATTGATGAACAGAAGAAGATTAAAATATTTAGAAAAAGAAAAAAGAAAACAAATACACAAATCAACTCGACACAAAATCGGATCACACGAATGTGAAACTTATCATAAATCATTTGGACACTGGCGAACCTTGAAAATCACGTGAATACAGTACATAATCGTAGCAAACCGTTTGAATGTGAAAATTTTTACGAATCATTTGGAAAAAAACATAATCTCAATAATTATATAAATGTAGTTCATGATCAGATCAAACCTTTTGGTTGTGAAATTGGTCAAAAGTCATTAACCGCACGGATAATCTTGTTAAGATGTTGTCCTACGTCTTGGTGATATAGTAGCCCTGAGAAGGGCTGATTGGTTTTTTTCTGGGCTTCACAGGTCGTCGTTCTTATGACTCTGGTGTTGTTGTTTAAGTGCGATAGAGCGCTTGGCGTTACGTCGCTTGTCGGACGGGGCCTTCGATCGCTTGCGTCGTTTGGCGACGACGACAGGAGCCTGGATCGGTGGTTGAGCGTCCGCTGGTTTCTCTCTAAAACGCTCGCCGAAGAGTCTCCGTGCAGGACTTGGCGTTTTTTGGCCGGCGACGGAGGTCGTTGCTTCGTCGGTCTGCGGATTGGGAATTCTATCGGCGCCTCTACTCGTACCTTGATAGGCTTGAGAGATGAGGCGGGACCGGTGGATGTTCCGGAGGTATGGTGAGAGAGAGCCAGCTCGAGCGGGCAACTCGAGCGGCGCTGTCTCTTCCCTGGCGATTCGAATTGCGGTGGCCGAGGCTCGGGCACGCAGAGAGTCGGGCGAGTCGGCTGTCGAATGCAGGCGGGATTGTCTGGGAGACTGGTTGATCGCAAGACGATGTTCCACGGTGGTATGACGACGACTGAGGCAAGCCGGTGTTCTTTGGCAAAACGAGAGTAGCTCGTCGCTACTAAAGTCGAGTGGGGTGAATCGGTCGGCTACGTCGCAGAGATCCATGTTGTCGGCTCAGTGGTCGTTGAAAGAGTGATGGCCCTGTGCCCCCGCCGCCTTTTATATCCATGTCGGACATTGTTACTGTGTGACGATGGTGGGGGGAACGCGTCGTAAGGGCGAGAGTAAATCTTGGTGGCCCTGAAAAGGCTCGTTGGGTCTGGATCGGCCCCACTTCTCGAATGAAAGTTTGATTCGCCCAAGTGTAGAGTTGCAGCGAAGTTATTATTACTTTGGCTGGTGTTGCGTTCGAGTTTTAGTCTTTTAATAAAGACAAGTTTGATCTTTCCTAGCCAAGCTGAGCGAAGATAGCCCTGAGGAGTTCCGTTTGATTGAATCTTTTAAAGTATCGTAGAGACTTTAAAAACTCAATCACCGGTTCGACGGTGGCCCTGAGAAGGGCAATTTTACGTTGTTTTTTACAAGTCCGAAGAGAACTTGTGATGTTTTGGCAAACGAAAGAAGGTGGCTCTGAAAAGGACAATTCGTTGTGTTGTAGAGGTCCGCCGAAGTCTGGAAGATAGCGGAGTAAGCGAACTGATCCCAGCTTGTCGTTGAAGTCCTGTGGCCGTCCTTGAGAGGACTCACGTGACCCGAAGAACTGTCAAAACCTAAAGAAACAATAAATTCTAAAGTATATAAACTCATGCTGCTCCAATCCCTTGCCACTGACTCGCACAAACGTTCAATCGATTTATTTAACATATTTGGTAACGATACCGTAACCTCACTTTAAGAATTTATTAAAATTTCCACTAAACATTTTTTTTCGCAGACTCTATCTTGTTGTAGTTGGGAAATATACGACAATTTCTATTTAAACAGTCAGCAGTTAAGGTTTTGTACGGATACACTAAAATCAAGATCTAAGAATATTGCTAGAGCAGATTCTTCATGTGTTTAATTGCATGGCTTTTTTTACGTACAACTACTGCACGAGAAATCGATTCCATTCTTTTTTTTTGCGACCGTCAGGGCGAGTCAATGATTTCGATGTTATAATTGCACTGAGCTGCAAGCTCTTGAGCTCGTCTGTACATTGTTCTCTCACTAACACTTACACTTGCATCGAAAATATTTTCTTCTTTCTACCACCTTTACTAGGTAGATTCGTTTTTTTGCAGGTCTACCTGCCTTTTTATGCGAAATCGCATTTGAACGGCAAATTATAATAAAATTTCACTAATTTTATACGAAAATGCACGTAAAATAATGTACTGTCCACCTCGGACCCACAGCACAAACTGATCAAAATGTCAACAAATGTACAAGCTATTGTGTGTGTTAGTCTGTGTGTATCTAGCCACTCATCATCAACTCATTGCTTTGATGGTCTTATAAAAATCGAATGTAAACACAGTCGCGCGAGACACACTTCGGAACTCCAAAAAATCAAAACAAAACATACGTGAGTACAGATGCATATAAAAACAACCCATACACATTGTATTAAAAGCTTATTATGTATATTACAAGCGTGTCTATTAAATCAAGAAAATGTCTATTAAATACGCATATTATCGTGTCTATGAAAATTCATCAAAATAACGTAATTTTGCCTGTATTTCCGCGCGAATTTTCATGATTTGAGCTTCGAAAACATTTCAAACATTCATTTCGATATGAAATCATTTTCCCTATTATAATTTGGGACTCGATTTGAGATTGCATGTGTAGTTTATAAGTTAAAGCTGAATAAACAAACAATGCAATATCTCGTCATTTGGAGCTTTTAAGTGTAAATATCAATAATAATAGTGCTGAATAAGCTAGTAATGAGTGTAAATTTCATCAAAACAATATTAGGATATTGAAAAAGAGATTTTAGACCTTCAATAACTTTTTTTATAAATGTTTCCTCTTGTTTTTAAACCGTAGATTCGATAAATTGAACGCAACATGAATTCAATTGCTATCAAGGAAAACGGCGATTTTCGTGCTAATTTACTACAAAATAAAATTGTTAATAACTTTTGATACATAGCACTAAAAAATATGTTTAAAAAAGAAAAAAAGGTATTTCCCTCTACTTTTTGAAAAAATATCGAGCCAAATCGAACGAGCCAATTACTACTTTTGATATGACGTTTGAAAATAACGAAAAGTAACAAAAAGTGCTCATTCGGGTCGTTTTTTAGGAATGTGGACCCTTATAATTACGTCCAGGAATAATTTTTCGAAAAAGTGTATGCAATTACCTTTCGAATGCACTGACCTGCATTTTTTTAGCTATTTTCTATCGATGGGAATCCGATTTTGTCAATAAAATTCGCAAAAAGGTACATAGTGTGGCGCTTCCGATTTTGCCTGCTGATTTTTCCTATGGCCCTTGCGATTGCGATCCCGCCAACATTTATCGCACAACCGATATCTCATCACATCC
Organism: Trichogramma dendrolimi; assembly: GCA_034770305.1. Classification (NCBI taxonomy): domain Eukaryota; kingdom Metazoa; phylum Arthropoda; class Insecta; order Hymenoptera; family Trichogrammatidae; genus Trichogramma; species Trichogramma dendrolimi. Next base: position 39,775 of record JAPMIB010000281.1, on the reverse strand, counting down.
ACGCCACATTTTTCACATTTCAGCTTTTTCTTACAATGCACCGCGATATGCCTTCTTTTCTGACATCAAAAACATCTTATATCTTTATCATGCTTTTGGGGTTCGTTCTTCTTATCTTTCTCTTTTTCCTTCTCTTCCACGCTCGCAATTACTACAGCCGCTACCGATCAAATTTACGCATTGTTCTTGGCTAAAAGCTCTCCTATAATTCGGATGATATATAAATATTATATAGCGCAACACGACGTACGTAGCTTAATGCATAGCACGAGGCGTGCGCAACGTATACAGCTGAGATAGCTTCCAAGCATAATCATGAAACGGCTCATCACGGTTATAACTTGGCCGCCAAACGAGTGGTATTGCAACCGATCGGCCGAATGTGTCGCATATGAATATAAGCCTATTGAAGCGCTCGCTATAAAGAGAAAAAATTATTTTATTATAATAGCTCAAAATTAGCTTACATCTGACGTGCACGGGAGACAGTGCAATAGATTCAAATGAATCTCATTAGAATAGAATAATTTACCAGCCTTCGGGCGTCAGCGAGGTATTAAATCAGTTGCATATTACGTATTTTATTTATAATTTTATTATTTTTGATTTAGATTACTAGTTCAACTAGGAGATGAGAGGAATTTTTAATTTTTGGGCACGCTGGGTGCGCCTTAAATTTTAACTATGATGAGAAATTTATATATTTGTAAAATGTTATTTGTAAAATTTTATAAAATTATAATAAGAAAGAGAAAAAATGTATGTTCTACTTAGTTAAGTTTTTTTATGCATTTGCTTAATGTATAATAATTATATATTTAGCTAATATGTTTATGAATAATTATGTGTGATTATTAGGAATTTGTTAATTCAAATGGTTGACAAAAAAGAAAGAGTAAGAAAAATGTATGTTCTACTTGATTTAGTTTTTTTTATGCATTTGTTTAAATTATAATGATTATATAGTTGATTGATATATTAGCGGAACAAAAACAAATTGACCAGTAATAATTTGAAAATTAATCAAAGATCAACGAGTTAATAATTTGAATAATAATTTGGAGAATAATAATGTATATGAATATATTTATATAATTGGTTGTTAATTAATAATAAAAAACCGTTAAGAAGAGAGATAGATGAATAGATTTTTTTGTATTTTTTTGTTTACGCCGCGGACGGTGCGTAGCAACTTGGGTCGTGTCACGTGGGCACACCGGGCCCCACCAGTGACTCGGCGCTTACGTCACGCGCGACGAGGTAATGAGGATATTGTATTATCATATGTAATATGAAACTAATGTACAATGCACGGATAGTATTTCTATGTGTGGTATTAAAAAGTAATTATATACTTTTATTAATATTTATTATAATCGATTTCGAATGATTTCAACCATCGTGGGCTAATTTGGTTAATTTTGCATAATTGTAGGTAATCGAAAATCATCGTGGTTTAATTTGTTTGATATTCCTCAATTTCACTTACGCAAAACCTAACATTATTTACTGCGGTGAATTTCGCTCCAGATTGTGTAAGTGAAAAATAAATATAGTTACTTAGGTTAATATTTTTAATTTTTCGTTCGCGAAATCCATCGTGGGTTACTTGGGTCAATTTACTCAAATTGACGTGCGTGAAACCGATAATGGGTTACCCATTTAGTTAAACCATTAATTAACGGAAACAATCCTGAGAATGAATCTGAATGAAAAATCAAGGAAACAGTCCTGTCAGCAACTAGGTTGTTATACTGAGTTTAAATTTTCGATGTGCTCAGCATTTTGCAACTGGGGTTGCCACTAGTTTACTGTCTCTTCAAAAAATTTAGGGATGAGTATGGTCCTTTTAGATAATACTGAATTGAGAATTTTTGACAAAGAAATAGGAGAAGTACACTTAAAGGTTTTTATCGCAAACCGAATTGGATAATAACTATTGATTTATCGGATCGTTCCGAGACGACTTCTTGGCAATACGATATCTTGGCTTGGTTAATAGTTGTTGAGTACAACAAGGAAGAAATTCAGGTTACACCGAGTCAAACATAAGCACAATGAGAAAAATCACCGACTTAATATCAAGATCCCTCATGAAAAATCAAAAACTTTTCGTGGAATTTCCCTAAGCCACCCAAAAGAGATCCTGATATGAGGGTATGATCTGGTATAGTAGACTGTGCCATGCATCAGATTTAAATTAAATTGCAAAAAGAATGTGAACTTCTCAGTTAAGTGAAATTTGGTTGTATAGCTTATGCAAAAATCTTAACAAACACTAAAAAGTTTGGTGAGAAGGCAGCTACTGCGGTTTTAGTAGGATATAAATCCAATGGTTTCTTATTGTGGCAACCGAATCATAGTAGATTTATTATTCCGAGACATGTGAGATTTAATGAGAAAATAACACACGGATATACCAAAGGAAAGATAATTATACGAGAACAAAATGAGATCGAGGTAGAAAATGACGAGGTTGAAGAAAAGGAGAAAATTGAAGAGAACAACGTTCAAAATAAGGAGACAGAAACAACTCCCTAAGTACCCAGCCCTAAATCGACCACTAAAAGAAAAAATTAAAGCCCAATGAGAGTACTGCCCAAGAGAGCTGCCAAGTCAAATCCCAAAAAGATCCAAATTTTATCTATCAAACTTCGATAAAAACAAGAGACGACAAATTGAATGAAATGCACCTATACCAAAGCATAACTGAAGTATATAAGGATCCAACCCTTGAAGAGTCTGTAAGCTGACAACGAGCCATCGATGAAGAGCTGTTGTCAATGAAAGAGAACCAAGTATGGGACATCGTTGAGAGGCCACAAAGAGAAAACATTATAGACTCTAGATGGGTCTTCAAGAGAAAAATATAGCCCCATAACGAGAAAAACTATAAAGCAAGACTTGTAGTAAGAGGCTTCAAAGACAACAATGATTATGAGCTCAGAGAGACTTACGCTTCAAATGTGACTTTGAAGCAATACAGCTTGATGTCCAAGCAGTTTCTAAATGGTGCATTTGAAAATGAAATCTACATGGAAATTCCGGATGAAATAAGTTCAGACAGAGACTTTAGAGAAAAATATGTTTGCAAGTTGAATAAAGCTCTGTACGGACTAAAAGTAATTCTAAAGAGGTGGAATGAGAGATTTTCGATCACCTATTGAATAAATGTGAATGCATCGTTTGGTAGGTTTTTGTCTCACTTTTCCAACGCCGTATTCAGATTTAAAAACGGCTTTAATTTCGCCGAGATACAGCGATTTTTGTGCGATGCGTTTTTGTAACTGAAAATTCAGTAATTCGGCTTCGGGTTCTCGAAAAATCACGTTTTTCCTCACTCTTTACAACATTCTGAGAAATCTATAGGAACTACCGAAACGATACAAAACTACCGACGAAAAGTACGCTAATTTTTTTGGAGTAACTTATGCAAAATTTCGGCTTATATTTCATTTTGGTAGCTCCTATCGATTTCTCAGAATGTTGTAAAGAGTGAGGAAAAACGTGATTTTTCAAGAACTCAAAGTCGAATTATTGAATTTTCAGTAACAAAACCACATTGGACAAAAACAGCTGCATCTCAGCGAAATTAAGGCCGTTTTTAAATCTGAATACGGCGTTAGAAAGGTGAGACAAAAACCTATCAAACAATGCATTCACATTTTTTCAATAGGTGATCGTGCTGAGCCATTTTTTTGAAAGAACAAATGCACTTTTCTCGATTTACACAAAAACCACATTTTTTGCCACAAAACGGCTAATAACATCTGAAATAATGCACTACGACAGTTTTTACGACGGATTCTGAAAGATAATAAAATTTTGCATCGAAATACATGTCGGTCATAGTTGTTAAATCTTTTTGGGGTTGGCTCAGACATTCAAAGAGAAAAAATAGATCGTCAAATCTTATTTAAATCGGAAATCTAAATGCTCGTTAAGCGACGAGTAAAAATTTTTTAAATGGGGTAAAAATAAAAATTTTTTGTGATTCATTTTTAGGCATATGTACCTTGGAATGGAAATGAAAGAAAGAGACAGAGAACCGCGTAAAATTATACTAAAACAGAGTATACAGTGGAGTAAAAGTTCTCGTTATAGCCAACATGAGCATTAATCACAATATTTTTTTAGTTATTTACCAGTTTCATTTATTTATCAGATAAGATGAGATTATTATATGTATTGATTATTTTTTTACATTGATATAAATAATAATAATATAATAATATCATAGATTATAATATAAATTAATTGTATTAGATATAACATTAGTATTACAGAAAAATTAGTTTTTGTTCATGAAACTCAAAATTTTAGTTTGTACTTGCTTAAGTGATTTTTGTTTTAAATGAAAATTAGAAATACTTTATTTCATTCTTGACCAATAAATAAAAAGGTTATCATCATTATGATCGTTGGTCTTGATAAATCTACTCATAACTTCCAGGGCAGACAATACTTCACCACTTGAAGCGAATATGACTTGATCTGTGTCCTGAACATTATCATTTTCTTCTTCATCATTTATATTTTTCTCGTGCTGAAGGACATCTTCCAAAATTTTTGAATCGAAGAAAAAAGTCGCCACTTGAAGATTGACACGCAATTTCTCGTTATAAACGTCAATTTTTCCAAAATTTTTCCTAATTTTTGCTCGTTATACCCGATTTCTCGTTATATCGATCTCGTTATATCGATAATATTATTTCCTATACCTAATGCATTGGAACCAACCAAAAGTCCAAAATCTTCTTGTAATAGCCGGTGTCTCGCTATATCCGACCTCGTTGTAAACGGCCTCCACTGTATACAGAGAATTCTGGAGAGATTTCACATGGCAGAGTCTAAACCCCAGGACTCACCTTTGGTGACAAGACAAGTTAAGAAAATTGAACTGAAAAATCCAAATAAAGTAAAAGAGCTGTCTCTTGAGTAAAAGAGCTGTCTACTGTTGAGAAGACAAGTAGCCCCGACAATAGGAGATTATCAAGAAGTAAAGAGAATATTGAGATATTTAAGAGGAACAACAAATGGGGGCTTGTGTACACAGCAAACGAGTCCGACATGGAAGTATTCGCTGACTCGAGCTTTGGCGACTGTGAAAGCTCCAAAGCTACGAGCGGGTATGTAATTAGGATATTCGGTAATACTGTTGCTTGGAGAAGTAAGAAGCAGAGTGTCGTCAACACTTCGACATACTGAGCTGAATACTATGCTACAAGCATGTCAAGAGATAATATCTTTAGACAAAGCACTGCGATATCATAGGGAAAACATTCTGCCCAGTAACTTTGTGATGCGATAATAGATCAACAAAAAGCTGCACAGAGATGGAAGGAAGTCATAAATTGAAATGTTTCGATCGACCGGTTCACGAGATACAGAGTGTTATTCAAGAGAGAGCGAAAACAGGAAAAAAGTTCCTACATCAATAACACGTGGAGATTTCATAAAGTAGTGTGTTAAAGAGAATAGAATTAAAGTGACATGGGTAGTCTCTAAAGATAACTTAGTACATATTATGACTAAACCTTTGCCCTCATCTACTCATAAAGTATTAAAAATTAAAATTAATAATAAAGAGAACACAGACACTCCGTCTGAAGAGAACCACTAATTTTTATTTCTACGTTACAGATTGGGAAAATGACAAGACAAACGGCTCGGGAGGGAGTGTCGGCGATGCATAGATCGCCGTATCTGTGCGAGCCGTGTGTGCGAGTGTCTGAGAGTGCTTGCTGAATTGAATTTTTTTTTCTTTGTTGCTTAGATACTGAAAGTTTGACATCCCAATCTGCCACCGCAGCAGCATCCGCACTAACAGCATCAATAAGCTGACCTATACGTTTCGGCCTAGCGTGCGCATAAATCTGCGTGTCATGCGTAGGTAGATGATATGACGGGATTTTCTCAGTACGTCCGGCAGGTCATTAATGAAAATAGAAAAGAGCAGGGGTGAGAGAACACTGCCTTAAGGCACGCCGGACATAATTCGTCTATCGGGCATTAAAGAGCCATCCTCCTTCTGCACTACGATTGATCGCCCAGAAAGGTAGCTGGCAAACCAGCGAACCGCTTGGTCGTCGTAGCCAATCGCACGAAGCTTCCGGACCAGGAGACTGTGGTCAATCGTATCAAATGCTTTGGAAAGATCAAATGAGACAAGTAGGGTGATCATCCTCTTGTCGATCACCAGCCTTACTGAGTCCGTCAGCTCAAGAAGAGCCGTCTGAGTGGAGTGAAACGGTCGAAAACCATGCTGCTGAGCATCAAGAAGCTGATGCTCCGTGAGATAAGCAGACAGATGAGCGTGAGCAAGTCGCTCCAAAACCTTTGACAGTTCAGGCAGCATCGAGATCGGACGCGTGTCAGACGGTGACTCAGGCGAAGAAGACTTTGACAGTGCAATAATCCTTGCAAGCTTCCAGTCCGAGGAAAAGACACCAGAGGTGAAAGAGGCACAGCCAGAAGATGCGCATCTCCTCAGTGCTCTAGCGACGTCCTCATAGGACACTGGGCGAAGCGAGAAAGCGGCGGCAGCACCGCGCAGCGGCTCACCGCACATCTGGTCGACCTCCTCCAGAAGAAGAGGCGGCGTCACCGATGAGACACCAGCATAGTGCTCGCACAAGATTTCCGGTGAGAAATGTAGAAGAGGTGATGGGTGACCTTGAGAAGAGAGACCAAGGCTCTTGAGAATCCACCAATAATCATTAGGGGACGCCGCCTCATCGATACGCGATCGAATGTTGTTGCTCTTTGCCGTATCAAGCCTATTCTGGAGATTTCGTCTAAGACTTTTGAAGACGTTATACGCCTCCACGGTGTGGTGTCACTTATACGCCTTGAAGGTACGATTTTTTAAACGAATAAGATTTCGGATGTCCCATGTCACCCATGGCTTTGCTCGTTCCTTAAAAACCACAGAAGTTGGCGGGCCGCTGTGTCAAGAGCTGTATTGAGGCTTACTGTTATCGCCGAGACTAGGTCGTTTGGGCAAATTTCGGTCACAGTTTCTCCGTTTCGAGCAGGAGAGCGTTCCAGAGAAAAATCAGAGATCGGATCAGTCTGTTGAACTCAGTGCTTAGCAAATTCTCCAAGAGAGTATTGAAAGTGGCGCTGTTTACACGTGAAATTTGCGTATTTCACGAGTTGAGGTAGGCATACGAGGCATAAAGATCTGATAATTGAATTTAATGAAATGATGACCAGCAGCAAAAGGGGAATCAGAGATATGGTAATTGAGTATAAGATCCGGGTCGCTTGTAATCACCAGGTCTAGACACGACTCATGAACAGAGCCATCCGCGTACATCACATGATGAGTCGGCTGAACACTGACTAGGTGAAGGTTGTACGTCTCCAGCACATTTGATAAGTAGTGAGCATGTCGATTGTCTGTAGACATGTCGATGTTGAAGTTGCCGAAGATGATAGTATGCATGTATAAAGGCAGATATTCAGAGATCGATGCGAAAAATGCGTGTAAATAAGACGCCTTTGGACGCCTATAAACAATAGCAAACAACAACTTAAAATTACGTTGAGAAACTTCGTAGATAGCAAATTCAGGGACATTCGAGTATATTGCATCCGAGCAAAGTAAGGGTGAGATCATGAGATCAGAGTGGGCATAAAGACCCAAGTTACCTCCCTCTCGACGCAGCCGATCGTGTCTATGAAGATTGAAATTTGGCAAGCAAAGCAGATTTGAATTAAAATCGAGTTTCAAAAAAGTTTCAGTTACTGCGATTAAGTGAAAGTCATTTTTATTTACTATGGGTTTTAACAGAGAAAAATTTGTGAGAAGTCGATTAATATTTGTTAAGCCAATGGAAAGTGGATTTGAAGGTGAGCACACACTGGAATTCAACGAAGACGAGCCGATATTATTTCAGGACGTACGCGGTTTCAGCTTGGTCAGGTCGGCCTCGCTGGTAATCGGGATCAAAGGTGATTTGCGTGACTGACGCATAAAAATGCGTAGGCCTCGGAGAATCGGCGGTAGGTATTGAAGAGCACAACTTGCCATCTGGCATTTCTTATATAATCCGTAAAGTGGGCCAGGGAGAATAGCCGACATATGCAGGCTGTCAGGACCATCATGCTCAATGCCAAAAACAGGACAGATGGGAGCAGTCTCAGCCGTGGAGTAGCTGCCAATAGCACATCACGAGCTCCAGCGGAAGCAAGGCGTACGACCATGGTTCGTCTAGTGATACCCGAAGATGTAGACGCCGTCGCAGCTTCGACAGAGGCCTGGGTCTGCGGCAGCCATGAGCGCACCTTCAAAATGAGCGGAGCGAGGCGACTCAATTGAAGGACTTCGAGGACCAATTCGATGGTTTTGATGCTGTCCGTTTCGACTGTGGGTGGAATTCTTGCTACGTACACCTCACAAAGATCAGCAGACGACAGCAGATCAAGATGCGCAGCTGAGACAGGGCGAGAAGCGGCATTCAGATCACCACGGATCGCGGTGATTTCGTTCAGATTATTTGTCAGGTGGCCACGCATTTCAGTGATCTCACTCGATACACGTTGTTCGAGCTCCCTTATCTCGCGCGTATTTTCGGCGATGAGACCTTTCTGCTCACCCTGCTGCCTCGCAATTTCCTCAATTCGAGTGTCAAGGGCACCAAACCGTGCATCGAGGGAGTCGATGCGACCTGTGATCTCGCCAAGATTGCCGTTGAGATGTTTCTCGTAAGCCCTGCCGGCGCACCACCATCATCAGCCGGTAGTGTGACTTTCGAGTCTGTGTGAGACATCTTCACGACATTCTCTGTTGAAGTCGACGACACGCGTCCGATCTCGACGATCTGCCTAACCCTCTGATTGGGAGCTGGACTGGTGTTGGTCACCAGCTAACCCGAAGCAGCCCCCCCGATCGCGGCTTCATTCACTCTCTTGCTGAGGCAACCTCATTCAGGGCATTTTCTGTTTATAAGAGGAGCCCACCATTTAAGGTTGTGACGTGCGAGGGTTTTGGCCTTAGCCTGTGCTCGCCCTGCAGTCCTATTATTTTATTGCTGAGGCTCCGGTTAGCCTATCTGGTCGCCTTACCTTAAAAAGGGGTCGAGCCTTCCACCAAGTGTGCCTCGAGCGTCGGCGATTCTTTGCTGAAAAGTCAGAAAAGGTTCGCGAAATGACCACAAGAGGGAGTTAGGTTCAATCAAAGTCAATTATTTTATTATTCAAAAGTCAAAGTTAATGATTACTCTATTAATTCGTAATTATTCTTAAATTATACTCAATTGCAGTTAAATTACAAGAAAAGTGTCAATAATTGCTTCAGTGACGTCAAATTGCTGTAAGGGTACTCGCGCAATGAAGTCCAAGGGAATACTGTCGAGTCACAATACGCTCTCGGCTCGAATCCTGATATCGTGCCGCGCACTTGCACTCGCGCGTCTCCGTTTCACTGTACACGAAGCCTAATGCCACGTGAGTTCGCTCGCGAAAGTTCAAGGGGAATCACAGAGTCACAACACGTGCTCTGTTCGAATCCCGTTTTCCTGACGCTCTCTTAGCTACTACGCGGAAGTGACTTCGTACTGCTCGGCCTACGTCGCCACGCGCGTGGCGTAACAGCGACTTGCTCGCCTCGGACGACTTTCACTACGCGACAACGAAACACACAATACTCGACTCTACTTTACTTCGCGATCTACTCTCGTACGCATACAACAACATACAATACTCCACACACTCTGTACATACACGTCACATACACGACCGACCAAGATTAACTACGAGTAAATTAGGCTATTCGCTTACGATGTCGTTGGCGTTGCTCTGCGACGCCATGCCTACCGAGTGTCTGCTGCTGAACGCGGTTATGTCCGAGTCCTTACGGAAGTGATGTATCGGCGCCGCTTCTCGACGGTCGGCCTGACCTCCTCGGCGTACGTGTTTGCTCGGCTTCTACCGGTAATTTCACCTCGACACTAAGCAACGATGTGGCTCGTCTTTTACGCGGGCACAAACACAGCACTACGTGGCACGGGGCTCTTGCTGCTGTTGTCGTCGAGCTCGGCAGACGTAACCTCGTTGCTTCGCTGGCGCGACTCGTCACTGCTCCGCGAATCTCGCCTCGGACAATACTTCCACAAGCTCTACGCCACGAGCGTAACTCCACTCTGTCTCACGACTGCACTCGTTTTCCGTACGCTTCTCACTCCGTCCGTTCACACTCGCTATTAGCCTCGGACTCTGCGTTGCTTTTTAGTCGCGCGGTAACGTGTAAATTTACTCTCGCTTTCCAGCCTCGAACTGCTACTCTTTTGTGCGGCAACGTGTGTAATACTCGTCGTCGTCGCTTCACGTGGCGTCTTCTACACTGCCTTCGTTTGTCTTGTCTGCTGCTGCCGCTGCTGCCATAGTTGCGGCTGGTCGCCGAGCCGTTCGTTCGGTCGGTAACGAGCACGTGCCTACGCCGCCGCGGCGTACGGAGGTTAGGAGAGCTTGGCTCTTCCTTCACCCTGCACGGTCGGTCGGTCGCATCTCTCACACATTCATACACGCGGCATTCGTGTTATATCGAGGCGAATTCGTCGCCAGTGACATCGTGACAAGGTAAGGTATCGTTTATAGGTCCTACCTGACATTCATGCCCGCGACCGGTTGAGCACCAACGTGGAGACTAGCTAAGCACCCTCACCCGCTCAGGAGACTACGGGTCAGGCCCGACTCCCCAAGCTGCGACAAGGTCCCAGTCCGTCGAGGGGGGTGCATAACGATATGAACACATAATTCATTAGAATCTAGATTTTTTTTTTATCATGTTTTTGATCATGTTTTTGATCATGTTTTTGAATTTAAAACTACTATTGACTTGTTGTTGAATTTTTTTATTCATACGCTTTTTCTCATTTTTCAGAGTGCCCCATATTGCATGTGGAAAGAATCAAGCAAAAGATTAGCAGGAAATGCTCAGTTTGAAGGATACAGCATAGACTTAATCCATGAAATATCCAAAATACTTGGATTCAACTATACGATTCAACTTGTACCAGATGGCCTATATGGATCTTTGAATAGAGAAACTAGAGAGTGGGATGGAATGATCAAAGAATTGTTAGATCAAAAGGCAGATCTAGCGATCGCAGATCTTACAATTACCTACGACCGAGAACAAGCTGTGGATTTTACCATGCCTTTTATGAATTTAGGTAATACATTTTTTTGTACTGTCAGAGTTTTAAAGGATCCTAGCCTAATGGAAGAACTTTTTTTTCGTAACTATACAAAACTAATAGTGTCAGAAATGAAAAAATTGTTAAAATTTTTATGATCTTTTCAAAGCTTGAATGAACATCTAATAAGACTTTTTTAATGCGTTGTTTATGAATTAAACTGTTTCGGATAATATGTTCCTGATAATGGATAATAAACGTTTCAAAAATACAGGTACTTTTTCAGTCGACAAAAAAGTCGTATCGACAATAAATCACATTATGATCTTCTAAGTCTCAAGAATATCATTGGACTGTCACTATTACAAATATTATTTTATAGCCTGCAAAGTTCAATGTCTTATTTAAATTTAATTCAATATTTTATTTGATCAATTTTTGTCTTGAATTAATATTGACCGTGAAATTGGGGAGAGGTTAAAATAAAAGTTGCTTGACACAAAATGAAGTAAGAATTGAAGAGTCTTTTTTATTTATTAAAGCATATTCTATTTTTCGATAAGGATATTAGAATTAAAAGAATGATTTCTTTGATGTTTCGTTGCTCGTGCCTGCAACATGAATGAAAAGAAAAAAGTGCATACGTGCATCAGATTAATCATCCGCCGATTTATAGCGATAATGCGTGGGGCGAGACTTCGCGAGCAAACACACACGCCGAGTAAAACGAGAATTCCGCGTATTACGTTCTTTGTGCGTTAGAGTGGGTTAGATGATATAAGATTTAAGCGCACCCTGGCTCAGGTAAATTCGTGGATACTTACGAGCTGATCGTATTTTCTCTCTAGTCTCAGTCCATGTCCGTTCAGTGTGGAAGATGGATAAAAATTTATCTCGGTCCGCTCGCGTAATCTTATTTTACGTGAGCCGATTGGTGGCCTAGGACTGCGCGAAAAATTTCACGTATTCGCGCATTGAAATGACAAGAGGACGAACGATTATTTTTCCCGCGTCCCATGCACAAATATCGGCGTAATGAGCCTGGCGCAAAATTATGATCGTTGCAAGCCTAAAACAAAATAGCATAAAAATAGCGATTTTTAGGTTAAACTACTAGTAAGAACATGATAGCTTGGGCATAAACAAATTTTCTTAATATAATCCTTTATTATATTCATAACAATAACATATTTTTGCAACGTAGTGAGAAAATTGAATTGAATTGAAAATTTACTTAAAAACAGACTTTGAGGTAAAAACGTCTGGCTCAGTATGAATATTTACAAAGTTTATAGCAAAGTTTTAAATAAATTTAACGTTAATAAGTTAAGCGTGCTGTTATCTCTACATTAGACCGGTTCGTTTTGGAAAAATTTTTTTTAATTTTAGGAGCACCGGCAGAATCCTTTGTAAAACTAAAACATGAAGTTTGCCGTCTACCTGGTGTCGCTAGGTGCCCTGAATAGCTGTCGATAGCTTTTTGAAGTTTAAAAACGTGGTGCAAAAATTGTACAGCATCGCTAATAAGATTTAAATTGCCTACTGTGCTCTGAGGGTAAAATCTATATTCACAAGACGTTTTCTTACGTAATTTTTTGCGTAGAATCGATCCCCGTCGTTATTTTTGACCTAGAAGTACGATAACAAAAAACACTTTTTACGATTTTTTTTTTCATAAATTTCGAAAAGTTCATGTTCGAGGGCGTGTCAAATGAACAGAATAAATCTAGAAAATTTTTTGACATCACCAAAATTTAGGATTTTTTATGGCAAATCCAACGGTATATATTAGTATACACTTTAAAATTATTTTAATGTCGAAAAAACACGATTTTATCCCAAAAAACCATATTAAAAAATGGAAAAATGGAAAAATATATTCGTTTCTTCAAGAAAATGGCTGAGTATAATCACTCATGGAAATAATTGAATACAACTATCTGATAGGTTTTTTTCTCACCTTTCAAACGCCGTTTTCAGAGTTGAAAAATTCGCAAAATTCGCCGAGATACAGCAGTTTTTGTACGATGCACTTTTTTAGCTTAAAAATCTGCTTTGCTGGTTTTTAATGAATACAGCCAGCTCAGAATTATTGAATTTTAAGCTAAAAAAGTTCATCGTACAAAAACAGCTGTATCTCGGCGAATTTGCGAATTTTCAACTCTGAAACGGCGTTTGAAAGGTGAGAAAAAAACCTATCAGATAGTTGTATTCATTATTTCCATGAGTGATTATACTCAGCCATTTTCTTGAAGAAACGAATATATTTTTCCATTTTCCATTTTTTAATATGGTTTTTTGGGATAAAATCGTGTTTTTTTCGACATTAAAATAATTTTAAAGTGTATACTAATATACCGTTGGATTTGCCATAAAAATCCTAAATTTTGGTGATGTCAAAAAATTTTCTAGATTTATTCTGTTCATTTGACACGCCCTCGAACATGAACTTTTCGAAATTTATGAAAAAAAAAAATCGTAAAAGTGAATTTTTCAATGTTATCGTACTTCTAGGTCAAAAATAACGACGGGGATCGATTCTACGCAAAAAATACGTAAGAAAACGTCTTGTGAATATAGATTTTACCCTCAGAGCACAGTAGGCAATTTAAATCTTATTTAGCGATGCTGTACAATTTTTGCACCACGTTTTTAAACTTCAAAAGCTATCGACAGCTATTCAGGGCACCTAGCGACACCAGGTAGACGGCAAACTCATGTTTTTAGTTTTACAAAAGGATTCTGCCGTGCTCCTAAAATTAAAAAAATTTTTCCAAAACGAACCGGTCTACCCAATGCTAAGATGAAAGCGGCTAACAAATGCAAAAAAAATAAAGTTGCATTTATATATGAAACAACTGGATGAGTAAAAAGAGAAAAGAATTGAGTATTTGTTAGGCTGAAGGAAGGATTCAATAACGGTTATTATACGAGAAAGTTGAATTATTAGAGTTAGTTTCGAGCGATAAACATGCTTTTTGGCATAATAGTGGTGTTGATGAGGACAGCTAAAAAGGAATCATTTCAAGACAGTAAGAGTGAAAACAGGCTTTAAGACGCGGAAGCAGTAGCATTGGAATATGCTTTTCCTGCATTATCGCCCAACACTTCTGGAGAAGTCGGTACTGTGAAAGTAGAAGCAGCGGTGACAAGTTGAGATGGGTAGTGGCGTCTTCGTGCAGGGCGAAGATGTTTGACGCTTTCATGTTTTGTAGACTCGGTGCAGCCACGAGGAAAATCTTGCGTGATATTCAAGGCGGACGACTAGGGCCCTTGCCCAATGGGGGCGCGCTCCTGTGGTAACAGAGGCAATGGAGTATTCGATGAAACTGCTCGTCATAGTTATATCGGGGGTGGAAATATACACAGAAATCCCAGTCACACGGTCCTCACAGTTTGACAGTGGGTAGAAGAAATAGGTGGCACATCTGTAAGGTACGCAGCAGAAGCAAATACTGACATTTTCTTTTGAACAGTTTTCGCTACTCTCGTTCTGCCTTTAAAGAAATTCGTTTGGTTGGCCAGACACATGTTCGTCTAATTGAGTACAGAGCGAGCGTTGTGCAATATGGGGCGAAATTTCTCAAAACTCCTAGCGCCTCGCGCAACAGCGTTTTTGAGCGAAATTGTATAATTTCGAGCTCGCTCTAAAAGTACCTAAACGAACTTGAAAAAATAACCAACCAGTGATTTCGATAGAAAATTTGCTCAGCTTTTCGATGGTGAGGTTCAATTTTCTTGAATTTTTCATTTTCACATCGGAAAATGCAAGTAAACTTTCAAACTCAAATATCTCAAAATGCGCCATTTTTTGGCGTTTTTTATTGTTTCAATGGAAAGCTGAGGTCTTTTTACGAAGAAAACAGTCGATTTCAAATTGTAATATTCATAATTTCTATGAGAGATACGAGCAAACACATCGGCCGTCCGGTCGCCCAAACACGTGACTTCGCGGCTCGCTGTAATCGCAACTCGCACAAATGACAATGTAATTCAACAAGAAAAATTAATAAAAATATGATTTTTATGCGTTTTTTCCTCAGCATTCTCGTGGTGCAGTTGGCTTTTTTGATAATTAACATGTTACGAGGAAATATAGGAAATAAACGTTTAAGTCCATTTGTCCTTATGAAAATGAAAATACTTATATCCATATTTTTAAAACTTATAACCATACTTATTACCATATTTATTACCATATTTTTCGTTCGATGTACAGTACAATAGCATACAATGCTCGCTCTCTCTCTCTCAGGGTACATAGCAACACACGATTCTCCTCCGTTCCTCTTTGGGACTATTTACTGCTGCTTTCTGCCTTCGTGGCGCTTTTGTTTTGCAGGTCTTGCACGCCAAATATTGACCGAGGCCCTCATCATCACTAGCAGGAAGAAAACGGAGACCATCACCATCACAGTAGGCTAATGTAGTATAATGTCGACCTCCTGCATCCGCTACCTGGGCCTACACATTGACTCCAGGCTGAGGTTCAACCAACATCTCCGAATCGCCAGTGAAAAGGCAGGAAGAGTGGCTTGAGCCCTCGCAAAGATCATGCCCAACATCGCTAGGCCCAGAAGTAGCAGACGCGTGCTCTATGCCCACGTCATCGACTCGATTTCCTGTATGGAGCACCCATCTGGAGCTGCGCGAGACGCAGGCCTACATAGCAGGCAGAGTCGGTACATCGACGAGCCTGCCTGCGCGTGATCATCGGACGACCACACGTCTCCTACGACGCGACGTACGTGATAGCCGGCGTAAAAACCGCTGGCTACTAGCGGATGAGCGAGCGCGCATATACCAGCGCCGCCCCGAGGATGTCAAGGAGGAAGAAAGAAAGAGACGCTGAACAGGTGGCAGGACCGGTGGGACCGGGCCTCAAAGGGCCGATGGATACACCGGCTCATCCCGAACATCGAGGAATGGGTCGAGAGGGGACATGGAGAAGTGGACTACCATTTCACACAACTCCTGTCCGGGCAAGGGTACTTCAGAAGCCATAGCCAGCGCTATGACAACACTCTTAGCGCTCTCTGCCCGGCCTTCCTAATCACAATAGAAGACGTGGAGCATGTGTTCTTTTGCTGCCCGCGATTCCACGAAGAGAGGGAGAGACTCCAACAAGTTCTCCAAGAAGAAATCGAGCTTGAAAACATCGTCAGGCTCATGCTCGAAACCGCAGGAAATTGGAGGGCGGCAGCGTCTTTCGCGCAATCAGTCGTCTCCAGACTGAAGCAAGAGGCACAAGAGGCGTAAAAGCGATCCAGACGATGCTGTGAGAAGAAGACGACGCTTCGCCGGTCCCAAGCCCGGAGCTCGGTCACTCAAGAGACAGAGAAGGAGGAGGGGGAGGAGTAACAACTCCTTAATAAACCGAGGTATGTCTGACCCGGATGTTAGCACCTCGTAAGGGTCCCTGTGGCTGGGTTACAGCTACCGCCGTGTCTGCCGTGCGTTGAGACCCGTGGGCTGACAAAAGGAGATCCTGGGTGGCAAGGCGATACCGATGCTGCGTATTGACGTGACCCGAACCATCTTTGGCTCTCTCTGTCAGCAAGACGGATTGCCGTTTCCTAGCCAGTACCGGTCAATCGGCTTCCCCGATAGGGCTGTCCGCCTTCGCGAAATCCACTGTGCTGCATGATGCTCGCCAGAAACTCTCCAGAGAGATGCTCGCCTCTGTTGGTTTGGGGCTACGCCCGAGAGAGCGGAGGTGAGCTAGTGCAGTAGGGCGTGCTATACCCAGGTACGATGTCCCCAGTCTGGTACCGCTTTCAGCTATGCCTGGAGCCATGCCAGCTGCCTCCACAGACGGAGGGATCCAGGGGGTCGGGGCACTTACCTGGGTGAATTTCCACAACCATAGTATGCACAAGTTCATGAAGAATAAACCAAGATCGAGCTCGATGAGCGAGCTGACGGTGGAGCACCTGAAGTCGCACGACGACAACCTCAAATTCGTCGGGGATGAGACCCCATCACCATCGGAGTCTAACACCCCATTGTGCGCAGGCTCTGAAAAGAGCGTACGTGTGCTGAGCCCCGCCGAAAACTTGGCGCGGCTCGGCCGAAAAATCGATGAGGCGACGGCCTTCGCTGACTCGAAGGGCAACCTGCACAAAAATCTGAAGAAGATGCTGCATGAGGCCCAGTCCCTCTTCGAGAGCTGCTACTGGTCCCTGGACTCGGTGGAGCAGCTCCCTCGCAGCAATACAGTGGCGAGGGAAACTCAAACTTCGCCAGGTTTCGAGACCAGGAAGCCAAAGTCAACTAGGACAACAGCATCCACAAGTGGTAGCAATGCCCCGACACCTGTCCCGAGAACCCAAGCCGGGGAGCGGACAAATGCTGTCGCTGACCCTCAACCAGCCGACGGCGATACCGCCGAATGGCAACGGGTCCGGAGCAGGAAAAGTCGGAGGAAGCCCCAAAAAAACCGTGGCTCTAAAAACGAAGCCCGTCACGGTCGGAACGAGGGTGACTAAGCACTCTCACCTGGACGTTGTTGTCGTTAAGGCGAAGGACCCACGGTCCTACGCGGAAATTTTGAGGCTGATGAGATCGGAGCCGACACTGCAGGGCCCGGTTGGCGAAAGCGTCAACAGAATCCGGCGCGGTGCCACCGGGGACCTGTTGCTCCAGCTCAACAGGGCATCGGGCGACGCTGGCCAGCTTAGCCAGAAGTTAAACGATGTCTTGAAAGGGCTGGGCACGGCGACGGCCTGAACGCATGTGACCACAGTCGAAATCAGAGATTTAGACGAGGTCACAACGAAAGCTGAGATCTGCGAGGCCCTCCAGCGTCAACTGGATGGTGCAACTCAGCTGTCTGTCGAGGTTGTCAAGTCCCTGCGTACGCCGTACGCAGGGACCCAAAAAGCTGTGTGGCTTTGCCGGACGGCCTGGCCACCAAGGCAATCAAGCTGGGCACATCCGTTGGATGGTCAGCTGCAGGATCCGAGAGAAGGCGGAGGTCCTTTGGTGCTACCGGTGTTGGGAGCCTGGACATACAGCAGCCCGATGCAGCGGACCCGACCGTAGGCACTGCTGCCATCGTGTGGTCACGAGGGACACGTGCCCTCCACCATTACTGGAGGAGCACTTGATCCCCGAGGTTGGCATCGGGGAGCTTCGTTGGGCGTACCGTAAGGTAAGAAATGGAGCAGCTCCGGGGCCGGACGGTATTCCCAACCTTGCCCTGAAGACTGCGGTGGAGTCATGCTTCGACTCCTTTCGCCGCGTCTTTACGGAGTGTCTTAGGAAGGGATGCTTTCCGGCTCGGTGGAAACGTCAACGGCTTGTCCTGATGTTGAAACCAGGCAAGCCGGCCGAGGACCCATCGTCGTATCGCCCGCTGTGTATGCTTGATACCGCGGGCAAAATCCTGGAAAGGATTATAGTCGGCGCCTGGAAGCCCACACTGAGGGTCCCGCCGGTTTGGCGGACTCACAGCACGGGATTCCGTAAAAGGCGATCGACTGTCGACGCCGTACAAAGCGTACTCAGCACCGCTCGATCGGTCATCAGTGGCAAAAGATGGCATCGGGGCACCAAGGAGTACTGCGCCATCATCACACTAGACGTGAGGAACGCCTTCAATTCGGCGCGGTGGAATAACATCTACACCGCTTTGAGCCGGATGGAGGTTCCGACCTACCTGTTGCGGATCATCGCCAGCTATTTCCGCGACAGAGTGTTGGAGTTCACCACGGATGATGGCGGGAGACCTACGATGTCTCGGCAGGCGTGCCTCAAGGATCTGTACTTGGCCCCACACTATGGAATGTCATGTACGACAAGATCCTGAGGCTCGAGCTGCCGGAGCCCGCGAGAGTCGTGGGCTTTGCAGATGACATCGCGGTCACTGTAGTGTCCAAGGAGCTGCACAGGCTCGAGTTCCACGCGAACATCGCCATTCGCAAGGTGCGAGCTGCGCTCGCCAGCTTGGGGCTACAAACCGCTGACCAGAAAACAGAAGTTCTTCTGGTCACGAGCAGGAAGACGAGGGAGACCATCACCCTAAGAGCCGGCGATAGTGATATCACGTCGGTCCCCTGCATCCGGTACCTTGGCGTGCACATCGATGCCAAGCTGCGATTCGACGAACACCTTAGAATCGTCAGCGACAAGGCCAACCGGGTTGCGGGGGTCCTGCTAGGTCTGATGCCCAACATTGGAGGTCCGAGAAGTAGTCGGCGTAGGCTGTACGCCAGCGTCATCGACTCAATCCTCCTCTACGGTGCCCCAATATGGGCGGAGGCGGCGAGGACGCAGAGCTACATACGCCAGGCAAAGTCGATCCATCGACGAGCCTGTCTGCGTGTGATTTGCGGCTTTCGCACCATCTCCCATGATGCCATCTACGTTCTTGCCGGCATACCATCGCTGGCATTGCTCATCGACGAACGTTCGAGGCTTTACCATCACCGCCTCGAGAACGTCAAGAGCGAAGAACGAGCCAAGACGATTGATGAATGGCAGGGCGAATGGGCCCGCTCGAGGAAGGGCCGGTGGACGCACCGACTCATTCCGAACATCACTCCATGGATCGAACGGAAACACGGAGAAGTGAACTTCCATCTCACACAACTCCTGACCGGTCACGGTTGCTTCAGGTCTTACCTGTGTCGAACCTCGAACGACACAAGCGACTCGTGCCCGG
The DNA here is from genome assembly GCA_034770305.1 of Trichogramma dendrolimi. Classification (NCBI taxonomy): domain Eukaryota; kingdom Metazoa; phylum Arthropoda; class Insecta; order Hymenoptera; family Trichogrammatidae; genus Trichogramma; species Trichogramma dendrolimi. The sequence goes on along the minus strand of JAPMIB010000281.1, from coordinate 19,966 downwards.
TCTGTTTTCCAGCGGTGGAAGACGTCGAACATGTCGTCTTCCATTGCCCGATTCATGGAGGAAAGAGAGGTGCTCCATCGCCTCTTTCAAGGGCCCATGGAGCCTGAGACGTTGGTAGGGTTCATGCTTGCCGCGAACCCAACTGGCTGGCAGTGTCCTCCTTCGCATACTCAGTCATGACAAGACTGAGGAGCGAAGAGAGGGCCAGAAGAAGACGACCGGACGATGCGGTTTGAAGAAGACGTTGAAGACGAAGAAGACGTTGAAGAAGAAGAAAACATCCACGAAGTGAGCATGTAGCTCTAGCCTCTTCCCGCGAAGTAATGCCTAACGGTGGTCCCGCGGGGAAGAAGAAGAGGCAGAAGAAAAGGATGGGTTTTAGTCGGTAGTAGGGAGGCACAACATCTGCCACATAACAACAGTACATACAACAGTACACTACTCGAATCCGACATATCCATGCGACAAACATCCGTCGCATGTTGAATCCGTAAAAGTATTTCCCTCCTTCCCAAAAAAAAAAAAAAAAAAAAAAACACACGCACACACAGACTCTGAACACGCGCGAGCACGATGACGCAATCGTGCACACGGCCAAGTGAGCGACCACCTAAATTACTTAAAGGCTAACCTCTTTGCCAGTTCTTCTCATAGACGATGTCCTTGGCAAACTGCTTGGCTGCAGTAGCCTCGGTCAGCTGCAATCGCAGGAGGCAGATTTTCAATTTTGGCCTAGGTGGATATTGAGTCCGGATCGGCGCCGTGTTTCTTGAGGCAGAAACTAGCCTCACTTTCTTAAGGTCGGCCTTGGCACTCGCACAATACGTGCTGTTCGCACAACACTCGCACTTGCTCGGTTACTTCCTCGTGTGCGAATTCTCCTTGCCGAGGACGTTCACAGTCGCGAACTATCCGTTTTGTATCCAACAAAATCACTCGTTACTTCGCTTTCTTTTCTGTACGTCCACAGACTTGCTTGGCTCGTGTAATCTGCCAGTGCAGTGGCTTTCCGTGCGGCGCAGTAGATTGCGCAGTCGACCTGCGACTCACCTGCTAGTGTTACGCGGCCTGCAGGCTTCTGCTCGGCGAGGCCGAGTTGAATCTGAGATGCGGTTCGTTATTTTGGCCTCGGTTTCGAGTACTCAGTCTTCTCAGCTCGTCTTCGTGTTAGCCTGAAACCTATGTTAAACGAGGAAAACACGCGAAATCATTCATTCATGCATTCTCATGGCGAAATACCTCGTCGAGTTTCGCCGTTATACGGGCTGCCTTCGGTCAGGCGCGACGTTCGGGCACGCGGACTTGTGCTTCGTCACAACATATTCGCTCAAAAAACTGTTATTAGATGAGAAATTGCGAAAAAACGTAAAAAAACAGTGCTTTTTCGCTTATTAGATTGGAAAGACTTGTGATGAGCACAATTTTTTCAAAATTTTTCAATTGGTCCTTTTCAGGGCTACGAACAGTAAACGCAGAACAAATTTTCATGCAAGCATTTTCATAAGTCCACTAGCGTCAAGGTCGTTCGCAAATCAGCTCGAACTTTGAAAGCAAAAGAATTTTAGTCATAAAGTACAAGCGTCAAGTTCTTTCGCAAACGGCATAGACGATTATTGGTGTGCACAACTCTGATTGGCTCTTGGCGGAGGAGTGGGGGTGCGCAACTACGGGGCCATACGGCCGATGGTACGCGCCCGATGGTATAAATAAGCGAGCGAATGAGAGCGAAAGGAATTCTCTCTGCAACTATCAGCGAGAGCAATCAGGCTGCTTTTGCTGCCAATCCGCAAGGAACAAACTATTTCTATTACACACTGCTAACGTACACGAAAAAACTTTTGACCACGTTTCACGCTCGAATTTTGAAAACAAATCACACGCGAGTTTTACTGATCTCGTTTCGTTACCAGCACTGGGCGCGATTCAGCTTCGAGACTGAGCCGAGACCTCAGTGACTGACTTAAGATCATAGTTAGTACTAGACAACTCGAGGGCGTTTCGCACTTGAGCAAATGTAACTCTATGTATTCGAGCGTGAAACATGGTAAAAAGTTTTTCCATGTAGTGGCAAACTAATTCGTTTGCATTCGAGCGAGCTTGGCGCAAAACAGTATCCGCCTTTTCCAAGGCAGAAATTATCTAGAAATTAGGTCTTAGACTTAAGTTGCACAAAACCAAAACGGAAATTTATTATAATTTTCGATAAATTGTAATTTTATTTTTTCGATTGGTCCTTGGCAAGGCCACCTCTCAGAGCGAATTTCATGATATAATACATAGAAAATAAAGTTTGTTTCATTTTTAAAAAATCAAAACATTGTTGTTCTTCACCTCCAATCCCTTGGGTTGTCATAGAAGCCATGCAACTTCTAAGCTGGCTAAAATATTAAACAGTTATTTATTAGCTGTCTCTCCTTGTGCAATTTATAGGTATCAGGAGAAAATAGGGACGAACGAATCACAGACTAATTATCAGTGATCAACATTAGGCTACCTTCTTTTATTGCAAAAGAATAACTTTTTACACTATTATAAAGCAATTTTCAAAAATAGGTGTTTTCGCTTCATTCTCGTGCACAATAAAGAGGAACTTCAAATGCTCGTGAGCAATTATAATCATTTTCATTGACCCAGCAACTCACCTTGAGATTTTTGCAAATTGTGTCAGCGTGCTGCTTAGTGATTGCGAGCTACGATGTCGCTGAAGGATAATAGAAAATCGGAAGGTGCTCCAAGTCGAAGTCCTCTACAAATAATATTGAAAAGTAATTTCTTATTCAGTATTCAGTTCTTTTCAAAAGTAGTTGCTATCCAAGGCTACCTCATCGTGGTTAGCTACGTGAACTATTATAATCTTCGACGAGCAATTAGTTGCTTGGACGAGTAGTTATGGTTTAGCGACGAGCAATTTCTTCAACGTACAATTACTATTGTAAAATTAATAATTAATTGAAAACATAAATACATGAAGTGTCTGACCATTTAGGGAAATTCGTATACGAAATTCTAAAATTGATTAACGAACTCTAAATAATTCGAAATAATACTGGCTTTACCTGAAAAACTGTCATTTTTTGCATACGAAAATCAAAAATTTTTTCTAAAAATTTACAAAAAAAGCATGAAAAATAAAGTCTTAAAAAAATCTAAAAAAAAGTTCAAATAAGTCACAATATAATTGTAAAAAAAAATTCAAAATCGAGAAAAGTTGAATGAAATTCCAAAATGAAAATTCAACCAAAGAAAAGGACTCTGAAGTTTCACTTCTGATGGTTAGATTTTTAGAATCCATTGTGTATGAATTAGCACCAGAATTGAACTTCAGAATCATTTTTATTAATCTTTTTGCGTGTACCAATGTACCAATTCATCATAATTAATGAAAAAAAAAAGAATGTGTTGAATAATTATAAAAAAGATAAGAGATGGTGTATGGGCGTTATGTTTATGATATCAAAATCAAATTATTTTGGAAATACAATTTTAAGTATAGCAATTTTCAGGGATTAGCATTCTCTACAGAAAACCTGTGAAGCAACCTCCTAATTTATTTTCATTCTTAAGTCCTTTGAGTTTGGATGTCTGGATTTATATGGCCACAGCATACCTTGGAGTATCTGTTCTTCTGTTTATTTTGGCAAGGTAAAATTTTTTATCAAGTTTATAGCTGACTTTCAGTACTTACCTATCATGTGTAACCTAAAACCTAATTGAAATTGATACTATCTTAAATGAAATGGATTTTGATACAAAAATCTATTATTGACCAATCTTACAGAGAGAAGGATTTACCCATGAGCATATTAATTGATTTCTAATGGTTTTCAAACAGCTTGTAGTTGTAAAGTATACTTGGGCTTTATCCTCACTTGTTAGCGCTCGTTCAGTATTTTATAATTTTTTGAGAAATTTCTGATTTTGACCTGAAAGAAAAGAACTATAATAGTTCTATGAAAAAAGAAAAGTATCATAAAAAGTCTCCATTTTTCTCAGTAAAATCACCGGGAAACATTTAAAGTGGAATATCTCAATAAGAACATTTTTAAATAGTCCTAATCAAAAGGTCAGGAAATTTCCTATTGATATATCAGTTTTCAGAGTGTGTTAATGATTATTACTTATTGAAATGCAGCGACGAATGTGTAAAATCATGACATTCTGCGCCACGCGTAGTATCGCGCGCTGAAACAGCTGCCATGTAGGCCTTACAATAGAAGACTTGACGTAAAATGACTTATATACTATAGTACTATATAGGGGCATTTCACCGTTTCAGGGGCCCCTTTTCGGTCTCTCTTGGATCTTTCCCAAATTTTGACCTCATAAATAAGTAGTAAAACAAAGATGTTCACCAATTTTGAATCCTTGAAAGTCCACATAAGGCTCTTAGCGCACCTTCAAAGTTCGTGATTTTCAAAATTTGACTTTTGTATATCGCTGTTTTAAATCCTGTAAAAGGCGTAGAAAAAGCTCGTTCAACATGTTTTTTGGCGTAAAATTTGATGAAGATTTTGAAAAATTATCAGTTTTACCGTTCAAGATCATTTACACTCTTAAAAATCACAATTAAGTTTAAAATCGACATTTAGGGTCGAATTCAACCACGCAGCGCTGACGAAATGATATTGCATTAGTATCAAAATCAGATCGGAATTTCTTATTAACTACCTCGTGAATTTCGTCAAATTTATAAGTCATGTAAATATTACTCGAATCTTTGTAGATGAAAATGTAATATTAACCCATTTAGTATCAAGAGGACGTTTTTTTGACACTTATTTCGGTCACTTTATATTTTTCATAAAAATGAGGTAAAAAAAATATGCGAGTAGCCTGTTCTTATGTAAAATTTAATGCTCTTTTAGAATCTGAGTTCAGATTTTTGAAAATAATGATCAAGTCAGAAGTTATGGTTGATTTTATCCACAAAAACGTGATTTTAAAAAAAAAAATTGGTGAATTGGAAAAATGCTACAGTTTTCAAACCCTTTTTCCAACCAGAAATCACACTAACCTACCCTGTAAGTCAAACGGTACTGTTGAACGCCGCTGTTGCACAGGTTCGAGAGGCGCTCTTGCGTCTCGGCCTGGCCACCGCTGATCAAAAAACGGAAGTCCTGCTGCTCACCAGCAGAAAGAGTTTGGAATCAATCACCATCACAGTGGGGGACTGCCACATCGAATCGACTGCCCACATCCGATACCTGGGAGTGCACATCGACGCCAGACTGCGATTCGACGTGCACCTGGCAAAGGTATGCGAGAAAGCGACGAACGTGGCTGGAACTCTGGCAAGAATCATGCCAAGGACCGGTGGACCCAGGAGCAGCCGAAGGAAGCTGTACGCGAATGTGGTTGACTCCGCATTGCTCTACGGGGCCCGCATCTGGAGCAGCGCCACAGAGACGCAGGCTTACTAGCACCGGGCGGAGTCAATACACCGACGAGTGTGCCTGCGCATCATCAGTGGACGCCCGCATCTATCGCACGAGGCCACCTACGTCCTAGCCAGTATACCACCGCTGGCACTACTCGTGGGCGAGCCAACGAGGCTCTACCATCGCTGCCACGACGATGCGGGCCGAGACGATGAGCGCCAGGAGACGCTCAGAAGATGGCAGGTCCAGTGGGACCAGTCGACAAAAGGAAGATGGACGCACCGGCTGATCCCGGACATCAAGGGATGGGTGGAACGGCGACACGGCAAACATCATAGCTAGCGCTACGACAACAACGCCAGCGCACAGTGCCGGTCTGCCCCGATGCAACCGAAAACTGGAGCACGTATTTTTCCACTGCGCGCGTTTCGAGCGCGAGAGAGAAGAGGCACAGATGCGACTCACCGAAAGGATCGAGCCGGAGAACATCGTCCGGCTCATGCTGAGAGACCTGGCAAGTTGGAATGCGGTTTCCACCTTTGCGAAGTCAGTAGTCTCAAGACTAAGGCAAGAGGCAGGCGAATATCAAGACCTGTGACGATAAAATTCCAAAGAAAAAGATGGCAGTTGTAAGGCGGCCGGGGTCCACACTGAAGTAATGTCTAGCGACGGATTCCGGTGTGGACTCTCGGCTGCCAAGATGACCCCTAGTCCTCCAAGTCGCAGTCTTTAATTCGTTATCACATGTACACAAACTTATGCTAGATAAAGGACTTTTTATAAAAAAAAAAAAAAAAAAAAACGGTACCGTTGGAATATTACGGTAACAGGGCCATTTTGAGAAAAACTACAACTTTACAAAATAAGCGATTAAAGAAAAACTTTAGTACACTCACATAACTTTAGTTACTCACTCTCTGATAAGAATAATATTTATGTAAGTGAATCAGGAAAGTTTTACAAATAATCTTGAACATTTCTGTGACATTTTCATACTAACTGGTACATTGTACTTATTATACCATGACAATGTAACTTTCTGTGGCAGAGCAATTGTAAATAATGTTTACTTTAAACTGACTCACAAGTAACTTTTATTATAAGAAAGAACATGTTGGCATTTATAAAGTGACTATGAACAATACTTTTTCAACAAACATTTCAACAATAATTTCTGCAATGAACTTCTATATCTTTAAACTGTTATGGTGCAATGAAATGTTGTGCAAGATGAAATTGTCCCTTTGAAATAAACTGTAAATTTTATGATTTCACAAAAAACTGAGACACAAGTTGATTAAAACAAATAAATTTTACTGGATTATTTTATTTTACACTAAACTACACATCACTCAATAATATTTACACATGAAAATAATCAACAAATTATATTTTGAACCATAATCTGTCAATTAGAACACATATATGCTTATAAGCTGTCTGCTTCATATCTGTCTCTCTTGCGGCGCCTTGCTGTATTCAAGTAATAACCTCGTAAAATTTCTTTAGCCGGTTCACCCGCGAAGTGAATCTAAAATTTCGTTGCAAATAAAAGGTCAAATTAAAGTGAAATTGAACCTAACAAGTGGTATTTCGACTATCATTCTTACTCACCGGAAAGTCCAGTACAATCAGATAAGTATTAGCATTCTCTAATTCTATTTTCCTACGTAAATTCAATAAATGATGCTTTGTGTTGACTTCCAGGTTAGAGTACCAGCTTTTTTTGGATGAATCTTCCCAAAGTTTGCTGTTAAAATCCAAGACAAGAATCATAAAGTTTCAAAATAGTAAGTGCACTCATTTTCATTTTTATTTATTTTATTTTAATAACACACAATATGTTTTTTACTTACAGCTGTAACGATAACTTCAATGCCCACCAGGTACATAAATGTCATTGTTGGGATCATTGTGTTTTTCTTTTTAATCTAGCAGATCTTGCTTGTTTAGAAGATGATGCAGCTTGAATATTTGCCTGGTAAATTTTTTTATTGTTACTTCGTTTCATGAATTCAATTGCATTTGGGGCTGGCTGAATATCTAATTCTTTCATAATTTTCAGCAGAGCAGTTTTACCATCATTGAATGTGGACACTGCAATGAAGACTCCAATGTTCAAAATAGTACCACCACTCCACAGTTTTTTTGGTAAATACTTCCACAGTAAATGATTCAGGGATTCATTGATGTTCTGAGAAAACGCTCCAATACATTTTACCAACAGTTCTGGTTTGAAGAGCTCTTCGTAGGTCTTTATTATTTCATCCATAATGGCTTCAGGTATTGAACTTTTGTGCGTGAATTTTTTTAAAGTGCCCTGTGCTTTAGCCTTCTGCCATTTGCACCAAGAATTTGGTCCAGCTGGACATAAGTGGTGTTGTGGTTTTTGATCAGTGGACTTTTTGTGAAAGAATGTGGCCCATATATCATTTCTCATGCTAGTGACGGTAGTGTTTTTTTTATCGCTTGAGTGTAGTACGATGACAGCTGATCTATGACTTTTGCTGTCAATCTTCCTTTAAGGAAAGGTAAGGCCTCAAGGCGATTCTCATTCTAAGTTTTGTGGTGCGCGGAGCCTATGTCACTTGGCAACGCGATAGCGTCTAATAATTTTAGTAGTCTTTTGTTCTCCGTTCAAGAATACGTTGAAGGTGTTTGATTGGTTTGATTTGATTATAAAGTAATATCACTGAGAGTGCGTAACGAAGTGCGACGAGTGAGTGCGAATTAACTGTATCGAGTGTGTACGAGAAATCAAGGTAGAGCATCCTCATCACCGACGGACAGAAAGAGCACCGAGAGCGAGCATCTACATCTGGCGCAGAGCGAGACACCACAGCGAGTCGTCCAAATAAATAACAATTGTATGTCAATTTAATTATATTTAAGATTAAGCATTAGTCCGCGAGATTTGTAAATCGATTAGAATAAAATAAATTACCCCTTAATGTACCCAATATTTAGAGTGTTCACACATTTCATTTATCAATCCTACTATTCTCTCGAGCCAGAATAAGATCTGTAATTATTTATTAATGTAACTAACCCAGACCGTTAGACTATGATACACTTTTTCATCTGCTTGACCTCCAATTGTTATAGATAACCATTATCTAACTTTAATTGAAATAGTTTATGCAATCACAAACTAAGTCACAGTTACGGTTAACTATTTAAATTAAGTATTGATATTGATAATATTTATGATTAATATCTCTATTTGCATGGTTGGCCTTGGCTAATATTACATTTTAAACTACTTATAAATAAGTTTGAATTCCGGCAGAGTATACTCTTATTAACAACAAAAGAGTTTTAATAGCAACGTGACCGATAAAATATTCATTGTCATTTTTCACAAATCAATGATAACTAATATATTGGAATATCGAAAAAATTGTCAATGATGTACTTTTAATTATTTGATACAGTACGACCTTTATAGATTTTTTTCTTCCAAAACTCTCCCAATTTCGAGAGACGCTATAAATTCTCCCAATCCAAATCACATCATAGACGAGCTCATTGATTACAACCACCTCACACCAATATACACTGACACCAGCAAGATCCCTGGCGCTCCAAGCGTCGGCTGCGTTTTTCTCTGCCCCACAGACGATCATCATTGCTCTAGAAGTCTGAACCCACTCGCGTCAATATTCTCTGTGGAGTGCAACGCAATAAGAGACGCTCTAGACTTTAATCAAAGTTGACGACAATAGGAGCTACAAGATCCTCAGAGACTCTCTCAGCCTCGAATCTCTCCTGCTTAACGTAAAATCAAACAACGTAATTTTTGAAATATTGGAGAAATACTTCATCACTCAATTTCAGAAATTTTTTTTCTTAATGATAAACAAGATGTGTCCACGGGCATTCGTAACAGTAAGAGCCGCTCAAACATCAGAATATCGGTGTCAAACCGCGTTTCACATCTTTGTATTAAGTGTAGAGGCTGACCATCAAGGAACAATTTTTTCTGTTCCCCCTACGGACATTTCCGCGCCACTCTAATTCTTAAAAACTGTTAAAAACTCTTTAAAAGTCTAAAGAAGTCTTAAAAATTCTTATAAATGTTCGGATCTCGTACCATGATTTTCAAGACTAAATAAAACTTTATAAGAGTTTTAAATGATTAAATAAATTTTTAAATTATGTGAAACCTGATATTTGGTTTCCGAAATATTCAGACGGGTAAGGCAATCGCTTATTGAATTTCAAAAATGTTCACGAGATACAATATTTTTATAACGATTATGAAGAGTTATTAAGAGTTATTAAGTGTTTATGAAAGTTTTCAATTTTTAAGACTTTTAATCGGTATCCACGCTCGCCAAAGTCATGGTGAAAAAAACTATACATGTAACTATATGAACATATAGAAAAAATAAAAAAAATGAAAAAAAAACTTAACATTTTTGCTAAAAAATTGAGTCTCCACAAGGTTTTATGAATTTTTAAAAACTCTTATTAACTCTTTAAAATCATTAATCAGGTGTACGAAATCCAAACATTTTTAAGACTTTTTAAGACTTTTTTAGACTTTTTTAGACTTTTTTAGACTTTATAAAACTTTCTCAGGAGAAAAATTTCCGTCAGGGCCTCTTCAAATAATCTATGTAAAAAATCAATTAAAATATAAATAACTTAATCGAGGAGCGCGTGTCACACTCCACCTGGCAAGTATGACGGAAACTAAATAACAACACACCGCTACTTATATACAGCGCATAAATTCCGGCCAACTTTCTTTTCGCTCTCATTTGAATTTGATAAGAGATATCGAAAATCTGATAACCCCATCAGTGTATACAAGTGTCCTCACGCAAAGTATAGACGACCAGGCAAGTAATGTCATAAGTAAGGTTTTCTTACATAACACTGTTACCTTTAAATGGCTGCATGAGAGTATTATTTCACTTATCACTGTATATAATTAAATAATTTCAACTACTATCAATTTTAAAAATTATACTTTGCATTGTGGTTATCGTTTGAGAAATAAAAATGTTAGTTAGCTTGAATATTGATCAGAATATATTTGATTTAAATAACATCATAGCTACGTGATTGATTATTGAATTAACGTTAACAATCATGTAATTAATTATTAAATTATTTTATCACAAACTTTATATTATAGTACAGTGGAGGCCAGTTATAACGAGATTTACGGGACCATCGAAAAGTCCTCGTTATATCCGGTCCTCGTTATAGCCGACATGAGCATTAATCACAATATTTTTTTAGTTATTTACCAGTTTCATTTATTTATCATAATATCATAGATAATAACATAAATTAATTGTATTAGATATAACATTAGTATTAGTTTTTGTTCATGAAACTCAAAATTTTAGTTTGTACTTGCTTAAGTGATTTTTGTTTTAAATGAAAATTAGAAATACTTGATTTCATTCTTGACCAATAAGTGAAAAGATTATCATCATTATGATCGTTGGTCTCGATAAATATACTCAAAACTTCCAGGGCAGACAATGCTTCACCACTTGAAGCGAATATGACTTGATTTCCAGATCATTGTCATTTTTCTTCGTTATTTATATTTTTCTCGTGCTGAAGGACATCTTCCAAAATTGTGTTATTGAGTTTGCGTATAAGTATCTAGCTACGATTATAAACACGCAATTTCTCGTTATAAACGTCAATTTTTCCAAAACATTTCCTAATTTTTGCTCGTTATACCCGACTTCTCGTTATATCGATCTCGTTATATCGATAAAATTTCCTATCCCTAATGCATTGGAACCAACCAAACGTCCAAAATCTTCTCGTAATAGCCGGTCTCTCGCTATATCCGACCTCGTTATAAACGGCCTCCACTGTATTTATATTATAGTTTGAGGGGAAAAAATTTTTGTTTGCTTGAATACTTGTCGGAATATATTGGATTTCATTACTATCATAGATAAGTAATTGATCATTGACGATTTGAAATTAAAAGTTTTATAAATGAGAGAGAGAATTTTAAAATAAGAGTAAAATTATGAGGATCAGAATATCATACTGGCCCCTATTTAATCTTTTGAAAAAAGTATTACCACGGTTTTGAATTATGTTACTGTCAATATTTTATATTGTCACGTCGGCACACCAGGGACCCCCCTTTTTCTAGTAATTTGTAAAAACCGAAAGCGATAAGCATAATGTTTTAAAATATAATTCATTTTTCACGAATTTCTATTAAAAAATTTATTATTTGCGCGACGGATGTAACCGTGTATTAGGAAACATAAAAGTGTCAATCGAGATGGCATAAAGAGATTAAATACGAACATAAGTTGTTACGAAAGTCGATTGGATCGAAAAGGAAATTTGCCGAAAGCCAAGCGTACGAAAGTCCACGACACTCGCAGCTCATTTGTTACGATTCAAAGCAAAAGATGGCACTATAGGTTTTAAAGTATCGAATCGTTAGCATCAGTTTACAATAATTGCAACCAAATACGCAAAAAAATGTTTCTGAATTAAAAATTGAAAAAAGTTTTATTCCAAGTTACATTTGGTACTTTTAATTGTTAACGATAGAACTTTAATATGGATAAAAAAGAAAAAAAAGAGAAAAATAGTTCATCTATTGCTCACTAACTGGAAAAAATTGGAATTGGATTTTATTAATTAATACGTAGATGTTATAAAAAAAAGTAATGAAAATATAGATAGTAAAAAGTGTATTACTATGCTTGCATGAAAAATTCATTTAAATCTTTATAAATCTTTAAAAAAACAGTTGATCCCGTATAGTTTCATTCTCGCATTTTGAGCACATGTTTTATTAATTACGTGCATCAAAGTGGGATTTTTTAATAGCAATAACAATTATTCGGGCACAAAACGTTCTCCTTTTAAATGCGATTCATTATTATCTCATAAAGAGTGAAATATTTCTGAATCATACATCTTATTGTCTTGTAACGTGGAAATTATTTCACCAGGCTGCAATCCAATTGTAAGCTTTAATTTACTTTAAACAAACTCCTACTATAGAGCTCCAAGTTTTTTCTAGAACAATGTAAAATTCCTTAGTTAAGTTTGTTGCAATTAAAAAATCGTTAGACATTTAACAAATAGATAAATGATCATTCACAACAAAATATCACCGATATAATCAAGCTTTGGAAAAGGGTAAGTTTGTAGGAAACGCTTTTTGAATGTCCCTTGTGTAAAAAAAATCGCTGGTTTTCCAGTTGGAAAAACGATCTATATTTCCAGTCAAATCCTGCTCGATTTTCCAACTGGAAATGCAGCGATTTTTTTTTAAACAGGGTCAACAAAAATGATCGTTATTGTTACGCCGTCCTCATCATCTCCGGCAGACTCGAGCCCATGGTTTTGAGAAATCGAAAATCGAAATCGTGACGAGACGCAACGTGGAAGAGCCGCCAGCCACCTGGGCACAAGCTCGCGTGCGCTCGGTCCTTGCATTTGGTACTATATATTATAAATTTTTATTTTAATATTTATTAAAACATCCATGTATTTTAACATGCAGCGTTTTACAGACTTACAATTGTTGAACCAGACTTTTATACATCGATATTTGTTCACCTTTCACAACATTTCATTACTTACAAAACGAGGATAAATCAAGCTATTTGTAGGAATTATCAACAGTTGAGGCGCCGATGCAAAAAAAGGAAAATTTGAAGTGTCACACTCATTATGGATTATCGTGTAAATTTGCTACAAAATGTATGAGTAATGGGAAATGTTAAACAACAAAGCACATCTTGTCATTGTGAAATGAAAAATATTTATTTGTTACATTTTAAATTGCAATTAACAAAGTTGAAAAAATATATGTGTATAAAACTGTATCGAATGTTCAACGCATAGTTGTCAAAAAAAAAAGAACCTTTAATTCTTAAAAATAGTATATTGATCTCTCATGACTAGTAAATATCAAATGATATTTTTAATCTATTTGAGAATGCTTATATGCAAATCGCATTTATACTTTAAAACAGAAAAAATTAGGAACATTCAAGATAAAACAAAACTTAAAAAGTTAAAAAATGTTTCAGCAGTGGAAATATGAATGTTGAACTTATTCATAAATTTTAGCTACAGAATCAATATCTGCTTGGCAGAGAGGACACTTCCTTTGTTGCCTGAATATTCTGTTTGCGCAGCCTTCGCAAAAATTGAAATGCATGCAGAAAAGGAAGACATGGGTTTTTGGTTCAACCATGCAAATGAGGCACATCTCTGCAAATAAAAATATTATTTTATAAGTTTTTAAATACAACTATATTGAAATATTAGATACAATGATAGCTTTATAAAATTAAAAGAAAAAAAGAAGAAAAATGCTTTATATAATATTGATGAGTTTCACATTACCTGGATTCACCGATGTACTTGATGGTCTGACGACATCAATATTCTCAGAACGCAAATCGGAGTCAATCGACGCAACTGCAACCGAAGATGCAGGTGGAAGTTCAGCGATCGCTTGATCGTGATCCCGCCGTGGAGATGTGGGCAGAACAGGTGGCGCCACCATGGCATGGGAATTTCCTAGAAAGCCATCCAAATGAAAATCAAGTTAAAATGGGATTTAGAAGAAGAGATATTAATTTTTACCTTCATCGCCAACCGACTCATTGTCGGCTTGATTGAGCGAGGATAAAATCCCAGTAGGTGCACCGACGGGCTGCCTTTCCTGGATCGCATCACGTTGAGAAGAACGCGTTCTGCGCTCCGAGTTAATCGGCTCGGCTGAATCCAAAGATGCAGGTCCAGGTGTTGCCAATGGCCCAGCCATGGCTTGATGGACATCGTGAACTGGTGTCACAACATTGGCACGGGAATTTTCTATGAAGCCATCTAAAAGTGAAATCGAGTTAATATTAATATACATGCGAATTAGTGGTCCATAAGCGCACAGTTATAAATATAGTTCATTAAAAGTGCATCATGTTGACGCAACTCAAGTGGGCGCAATTACATGGCAAGAATATGATGAGCTAGAAAAATTTAATTATAATTTTTACCTGCTTCACCATCCGACTCATCGTCGGCTTGATTAAGCGATAAGATCCCAGTAGGTGCAGCGACGGCTTGCCTTTCCTGGATACTGTTACTTTGAGAAGAGCGATGCACAATGTTACGTATCACTGGCATTCTACGCTGCGAGTCCATCGGTGCGACTGAATCAGAAGACGCAGGTGCAGATGCTGCCGATGGCCCAGCCATGGCTTGATCGACATCGTGAACTGGTGTCACAACATTGTCACGAGAGTTTTCTAAAAAGTCATCTAAAAATAAAATAAAATTAGTTGCGGGCAGTTATAAATTTATTAGTTATTAGTTAATTTTAATTTTTACCTTCTTCGCCATCGGAGACTTCATCGACTTGATTGAGAGGTAAGATAATTCCTGAAGGATTGCCACGATTCGCGGACGCTTGAGCTCGTTGCTGTGCTCTAGAGGGCCCAGCGATCGGTTCTTCTTCTTCATTATAGTTATTATCTTCGACCTCCATAAGATTTAACGGTGGTGGTGCCATTCGAGGTGCATTTCTAAGCGATCTTCGCGATGGCTGACGCTGCAAGTTTACTGGACGTCTGGCGGCTGCATTGCCGTTGGCATTGCGACGATTACCTCTACCATAAGGTCGGAAATGCGGGTATCCTCCTCCGTGACGCCTACCACCTATAATAATAAAAGATTTGAGTAAAAAAATTATGGTTAATGAATTATGAATTAATTATAAGATAAGTTACCTCTGGCTTCACCATTTTGCACATTGCCTGCGGCTGGCACATTTGGCCATCTAGGTCTCATGTTTTCTGGAATGTTGTTGTCCATTATCAAAACTTCATTATTCCTGTATTCTCCAACTATTTCTTCAAAGTTGAATTCTGGATCATTTTCTTGATTGGCCACATGATGCACTGCATCGAATCTTCTTTCTAGCTCCATTACTTCGTCTATTTCTACCGGGAGAATATTATCCAAATTTGATTCGTAATATTCACCGATCGTGTTTGAAGAAATGGTAAGCATCTCTAGGCCCGATATATCATTGAGGTAGAATTGCCTCCAAACTGAAAAGTTAATTTATTTTATCATTATAGGTATATTATCGTGTTATTAAGTATTATAATTTAATTACTCTATGCAATCGCTGATTTCTAAGGAAGCTGGCGCTCGATGCGTGTCTATTAACTGACCGACCTGCTTCGATCCTCGCGAAATCCGTATTTTGCCATGTCAATATTTTTTTAATTTTACATAGCCAAATCCAAAAAGGTGGATTTTCTCCAATTCCTTGCAGTAGGACGCTATGGTAACTCTCGATGGCGTTGTTGGTTCTTGTCGCAACCCCGTATACTGAAAGTTGCTCGGGCGTACTTGTGCGAACCAAAAATTTCTGATATAACTAATAAAATCTTGAAATTGATGACGAATTCTTTCTGGCGTCAATGCAATCATCTGATCAAAAATCGCGATCATTACATCGGCGGGTACTAAGGCCAGTGCGCAACATTTACGAACAAAACTGTTAGCTGGTATGTCGTTTTTCACATACTCTGTCAATCCTAAGTGGTGTATTTTGCCATTTAAACAGCGCAAAAAATGAAAAAAATAGCCGATCAAGTAAACCCGTTCTCCGAAAGTCTCGCGGAGAGCAGTTTTTATAGGTAATTCGAAATCAGTTACTATGGTAAGTATATTTGCATCTTGCATCAATTGGGATATAATGCCACACATGCTACAGTACGCATTTGTGGTTTTTTTACTCATTAAAAACCAAATTATTGGTAATGCGTGGCCGTGATACACACACATGACTGTGTCCAACTGTAAATTGGCATCTGGTACTTGAGGGCAAGTTTTGAAGGTAAAATCTATCATGAGCGTTCGGGTACTAGCTTTTACCCTGGTGACAACATCCTCATCATAGAATAGAAAATGCATATCGCCATCCTGATCTCTGAAAATTCTTCTTGTTATTGTACCTGCATCGTAGTTGAATATACCTGCATTTCTGGGATTAGCGAGCTGGAGAGATAATGCAACCAAAGAGTCGGGGCTCGGAGGAAATGTTCTATTCCTCCATCTTTGTATGCTTCTAGAAATAGCCGTGAATGGTACGAGCATAGCGGCTTCGGGATATACGGCAGCGACAGTGTCGTAAATACGCCTAGGCAGTCCGTAATCTCTCGTCGTAGCTTGTCTCAACTCTTCTTTAAATCGAGTGATGCGCGCAGCTTCTTCGCTTCGCACGCAACCTGGCCCGTGTGGTAAACCCACAATCAATTCGTCGATGTTGTCGCAATAAACGCGCGCTGTTGCATTGCAACCTGATCTTGTATTACGGCAGCGCAAGTAGCTGAAAATGAAAATTACGTTGGTGTGGAGAAATTTGGCACTACAAGAATATAGAAACACGAGACTTATACTGTGTACTGTAATGATTTTGCAGAATACTGGCAGCGCAAGTAGCTAAAAAGAAACGATCCAGTCGAAAAAAGATATGCGCACCAACTTTGGGCGTTTACGCGGCGAAGTTAATTCGTACAAAGAAGCAAAATAACTTGAGCAGATCGAGATTTTTACGCGCGCGCTGCCGGTATTCTGCACGAGTCTTTCCCGCGAATTGAAGAAACCGTGAATTGAGCCTGCCAAAATGCCCTCGTTCAACGCTCACTTTGTTGCAGCATCAAGAACAAATGACTCGAGAAAAGTTAAACGCGTCAATTTTTGGCATTTACGCATGCGAAGTTAATTCGTACAAAAAAGAAATATATATATTTCTATAAAATTAGCAGCGAAAAACCTGTACAAATCTTGATCAATACACGTTTTTCCAAAACAATCACGGCTGCAGCGCAAGTAGCTTAAAAAAAAGTAATGAATAGGAAATAAATAAGCGCGCTCTTTACGAAAACAAAAACGCAGCGCTAGACAGACTTTCACGAATCACATTCGAACACGGCGATTGAATCAAAGCACTTTTATCGTATATAAAAACTAGTATATAAGGATTAACGCTGTTATTGAGTAAATGATGATTGTTTAAAAAATATGCAGATATAGAATACGACTGTTTCATGACATAGAATGTTACGCAAAGTTATTTCAGAGAGCTATTTTTTAAACAATATTACGCTATTTTAAAAATGTTTCGTGTACTCACTGAACCCTTTCGGTAGAATGATTTATATTGTAGATCCGCCCATCGCGAATTCGAAAAACAATATTTAAGGCCATCTTCAATTTTTTAAGTTGATCCGGTCCCTTCACAATGTCCAATGTCAATGGCTGTACTCTGCAGATCGCTGCGCTGCGTAAAGTGAAGTCGAACGACGCTGCTCGCTGTAACGATAAAGATCATGAGCCGGCTTCGCCTCTCGTCGATTGGTACACTCATTGACAGCCAATAGCGATACGCCGCCAGTTGGTCTAGTGTGCAAATTGCGCGCGGGAGTTTTCGAATTCTTAAGGACTTTGAATGATTTTTTTTATATTAGCTAATAAACGAGGGTTAACTTGAAGCAAAATAAAAAAAGTTATAACAATAATTGATAGCTTTAGGTGATGCCTCAGCCCTGAAAATGTACATTTCAATAACTCTACAGTACAGTTATTCATAACAGCAACAATACACAGAGCCGTTTTAGGAAAATTGATCTAAAAAAAGTTGTTGAAGTATACATTTTCCGGGCTCGGCCGGTACAAATCCGGGCTGATTATTCATCAAATCATTCATCGAGGGGCCTCTGTTAATGATTTACTTGTAAAAATAATTTAGCGAAACTATGTGATATATTATTGCAAACACGAGCCAACGCCTGAAGTGTGTGGTAAATTGAAATTCATTATTATATTTTAAAATGAGTAAAATAGCTAAAAAGAAAAAGAAAAAGAAGCAAACAAAAAAACTACTTTGTTTGAGTAATAAGCAAGGTTGTTTAATTTGGAACCCTATTCTGGTCTCACAGCTGTGAATCGAAAGCCCCAGCGCGATGGTCACAAGTTGCTTCTATGCGAGTTGCTTGAAATCATTTTGTTGCAAATCATTTGGAATAAGAACTAATTTTAAAATGCATATGAAAAAAGTACATGATGAAATAAAGTCTCGTGAATGTAATCTCACAAAATATTTTGGCAAAAAACTTATCTCAACTTAGCAGTGCGTGTACCATATTTACATGGTGATTAAGACTTACACGGGTATTAGTTTTGGCATCAATTACAATTTTAAACGGTTGTTTAGAAAATTACCTTCCATTCGGTAAGAATTACTTCAAGTGTTGAGAATCTGTCATTTTTTACCATGCCAGCCAATGCACTGCTATAACCTGTAACAGCTTCTGAGTCAATCATAAGCAACATTGCTAGAGATATCCCATTAATTGGTTCATTAACAGTCCAAGTCGTTCTGGCATTCATACTCGTCAACGAGCTCTGAAACATAAATGCATGTAATTAAAAATGACAATAGTTAGGATGTATATATAAAATGTAGATGCTTATAACTATTACATTTGTAATAAATTTTCCATCATTGTAACATTCAAAGCTCGCCTTGGCAACTTCCAGACCTTTGCAAACATTGAACATGTATGTACTAATGTTTCTTTGTATGGTTGCTTGTCGACCAAATTGAGTATCTGCGATGCACTTGTATAAATAAAACATGATTTGCAGTCTATCTTTCCTGCGTACCCAAATGAAAGATTATCCAATGATGCTTGGTCAGCTGTAATAAAACAAACAAAAAAATCAATGAAAACTTATGTTTATTTGTTTGAAAGATAATGCAAATATTTAATAAAAGTCTATGAAGAATTTAATTTGAATATTCAATTATTCACTGATTCAAAGTTTAAAACAAGTTAAATATTCATGAAGTGCTTAAATGTTGATACAAAAATAAATAATTAATTTCCTCGAGAGTATTGATGGGTGATTCATGATTGGCATTGATTAATTACAACTATTAATGTTCTACGTCATTTAAATAAACCTTGTATGATTTTCTTTTGTGATAAAATTGGTTGATTAATCACTACAAATTAACTGAAATATAAGTATGTACCTGATCATTTATCGTTCCATAATACAGTTTAATTATTATTCCATTTACTGTTGGAATCAGCGAGGTGATTGCGTACACAAAGCTGAAACTCATGTATAATGGCGATGTTGATGCCGGCTGCTGTTTCAGAAAAGTCGTCAATCAAAGTTACTATGAGAACGACCACATTAGTAATAGGCACAGTAAAAGAATCACTTGGTTCAGTACAAAATGATTTTGCGACGAGAAGACTGAGTGTAAATTATTTTACCAATATTATTTAAACACTTGCAGAACGAGCAAGCACTGATTTAAAACAGTCGCGCGTTCTTCACATGTACCCGTCGGGACTCGATACGAATTAGTCTATAGTATATATTTGTAATACAAGAGAATTCTCTTTGCCTGATGTGAGAATAGCAGCGTCGTGCTCTTTACGATTCTTAAGCATGTAAACTGACAACTTGAAAAATTCGTTCTTTTAAATCATATAAGGTTTATTTAAATGACGTTGAACATTACTAGTTGTAAT
>JAPMIB010000280.1:0-66978 GCA_034770305.1 Trichogramma dendrolimi | reverse complement strand
TGCGCATGCACTGCGATGAAGCGGTTTTACAGAACCAATATACTTTCTCTGACTAACTCGACTCATGAGTCTCCCGCGAGTACAATAGCTCAGTCGCACACGTACGTCGACTGGTGCACGCACGCGTTTTTTCGTGACAGTGGAAAATACCGTATCGACTGCACCACGTGTTTTTTGTGAAACAAAAAAAAAACATTTACATCATTGATTTTTGTGTTTGTGAACTGTCAGGGTCAGAACGATGTCCAGCTATCGCCATCAAAACGAAAAGAGCTTAGTCAAGCTGAGGAGTGATTCGAGGGGTCGGCTGGGAGAAGAAGAGCAGCGAGATGCATTTTTTTGGAAATTTTTCGACTTGATCGTCGATTGGAAGGGTCAAATGCCCAATCTCCGGGACATCTTTCAGCCCATGACGATCGAGCGTCTTCTCTTGGACTCCGTCGATCACAAGCCGGACAGCGCAGGAGTGAATTTCATCAGGTTCGTGGTGAAGACGGGCTACAAGGACAAGCCCGAATCGGACCAAAACGGCCAGCCGCTGTTGCGCCGTGCCACACCAGTGCATCGCGTGGCGAGAAGCAATCATCTCACGGAGGACGCCAAGGTGCGCGAGCTCTTTTACATTTACAACAGATACGATCTGAACTACTTCGACGAGTCGGACTATACGCACTTCCACGCGGCCTGCAGCACCGGCTGCGATGACGTAGTCGAGCGATTTCTCGAGCTCGGCCAGTCGCCGAATTATCGCTGGCTCGAGACGGCCGACTCGCCGCTGCATCTGGCCCTGCACTGGGTGTCAGAGCAGCGCTACAGGCGCGTCATCGAGCTGCTGCTGAGAAGCGGCGCCAACGTAAATTTGGCCAATATTCAGGGCAAGACTCCGTTGCACGCGATCTGCGGTGCGAAGTATCATAAGGTCGTCGACAATTACCTGGCCGAGCTGATGTTCAAGATCAGCGACGAGAGAGGTCAGCAGGTGCTGGTCGACGCCCAGGACACGCAGGGCAACGCGCCCCTCCATCTGGCTCTGCAGCAGAGTAACTCGACGGTGGCTGTGCTAGTGCTGAGACGCGGCGCCGATCCGAATTCAGCCAACCACGATGGCGCAACACACCGCTGCACATTATTTGCCAGAGACTCGAGGACGACGACCTGGTGGAGACGTTCTTCAAAGTCAACGACAACACGCAGAAGAAGGTGCAGGTCGACGCAAAGGACAAGTCGGGCCGGATGCCTCTGCAGTGGGCCGTGGCGAGTCTGCTGCCCGACGTGGTTGTCAGTCTCCTGTATCGTGGCGCTGATATCTCGAGCTTCGTTTTCCCCAGAAGCTTACTTCGGCACGAGTCGCAAGTATTTTCCCATGAAAACAATTTTAAAATTGAGACAAGTGTCCGGCGCCTTGTTGATCGTCAAACGTCTCGAGGAGGGAGGCTACGTGCTGGACTTAGGCGACGCACTGACCATCATGAAACTGTTCGAATACTACGAGCTGTGGGAAAATTCATTGGACATCGACCGGTCTTGGTTCGACGACGAGAATTACAAGGCCAAGGCGAAAAATATAAAGTTGAGAGGCGATTTTCGGCTCGGCTTGTACTTCGACCGAAGCCTGTTCACGAACAGAATCAAAAGGAATACGGAAACAAAGAACGACGACGACGAGAAGAACATGTCGCTCTACGACATGGTCT
Organism: Trichogramma dendrolimi; assembly: GCA_034770305.1. Taxonomy (NCBI): domain Eukaryota; kingdom Metazoa; phylum Arthropoda; class Insecta; order Hymenoptera; family Trichogrammatidae; genus Trichogramma; species Trichogramma dendrolimi. Next base: position 65,284 of record JAPMIB010000280.1, on the reverse strand, counting down.
AGTTCGACCCCAAGAGGCAGCGAGACTGCCCACGACCCGCACCCTTCTGCAGCATCTATGCGAGAAGATATCAAGAAAATTTTTCAAGAGATGTGCACTGGATTCATTCATGAAACTGACGTCTTTACAGCTGCCGATTCTCTGCTGCAACATGATAATCGATTGGCTGGTGAACGAAGATTTATTCCACATTTGCTTGGCGGTCGAGAAACAAAGGCAGGAGGAAAACTAAAAATTCATGACTCTCAAGTTTATTCGACTAATTTGATAAGTTAATTCGACACTGCAAACAAAAAATAAAAAATCCGTGCTTAAAAAATAATAATAAATAAATAAAAAGTAATAAAAAAGATTTGCTTATGAATAAATATTTCTTCTCCGAACTATAAAACCCGTTTTTTTCGTCATCTCTTTTTTTCTAATCCCTCATCCATTGTACATTACACGTGATTACTTGTAGTAATAAGCATATTATTTTAGTCTTTCGAAGGCTGTCAAATTGTTTCTTATGTAAGGCCAATCACCAAAACTTAATAGAAGTTGTATTTTGGTCTTTCGATGAAGGGCTAACAGGGGGCTTAATTATCTTTCATTTTTCAATTACAGTACTAGGCTGTAAAAGTGAAAAAAAATGTTTTTTTCAAGAACAAACATGATAACCCTTTTCAATACCTTATTTGAAAGTATTTTGTCCAGTTTGATACTAAGAAACAATTGAGTACAGTGATAGGGAGTGTAAGGACCCTGTACACAAGATTTAAACACATCTAAGCTACCTGTCGTAGAAATCCAAGAGCGATCATCAATCTTGTAGCCTATAAGGTTTCATTTTGTTCGATAGCCAATTGGCCATGGTCGCAACCAAAAGCTAGCCATAAGATGAATTGTAGCTACTTGTGTATACAATTTTCTAGAATTTAGTATTAATTTTTCATCATTTTACATAAATTAATTTCACTTTGCTATATGTACTAGTAGCTACAGTTCATCTTATGTCTAGCTTTTGGTTGCGACCATGGGCAATTGGCTATAGAACAAAATAAAACCTTATAGGCTACATAAGATTGATGATCGCTCTTGGATTTCTACGACAGGTAGCTTAGATGTGTTTAAAGCTTGTGTAGAGGGTCCTTACACTCCCTATCACTGTACTCAATTGTTTCTTAGTATCAAACTGGACAAAATACTTTCAAATAAGGTATTGAAAAGGGTTATCATGTTTGTTCTTGAAAAAAACATTTTTTTTTCACTTTTACAGCCTAGTACTGTAATTGAAAAATAAAAGATAACACAGGCCCACAAAAAAATTTTTTTTTGCGCCATGAATGCCATACATATATTCCTATGTATTTTTCGACGCTGAACTCGAATCCATAGCCCGTTTTACCCCTACACGTCAAGATTTTTTTCTAGACTCAAAAACGCCTCAAAATCCACTAAAGTCATTAAATAAAAACTGAATAACCATTGCACATTCCCACAAGTGGGTTACTGTATGTTTTTATGGTCGCTGAATTCGTATCTGAGGTCTATATATCTCCATCGGGTGTGTGTTTGCACATAACCTCAAAAAAACGACTAATACAGGCCAAAAAAAGCGTTGAAAAATTTATTTTCTCGTTCGAGGGAAAAAGTGGGTTACTATATGTTTTTGGGGTCGCTGAATTCGAATCTGAGGTCTATATAGCTCCACCGGGTGTGTGTTTGCACATAACCTAAAAAAACGACGAAAATAAAAGATATGATGCTAAAATTTTTCAATGAAAATATAATGATGAACTATGATGATATATTGCATAATTTAGAAATTACAGAAAATGAATATATACAAGCTATAAAATCAACTCTAAAAAATAAATTATTTTATAAAAGAACCTCTTTGGAAGTAGCAATTAATCCATATAATCCAACAATTTTGAAACCACTTGAATCAAATGTTATGTCCGGGACTATTTGTTAAATAATACCCGAACACTTATCTTATTCTAACTGCACCAAAATCCGAGATACACGTTTGAGGTTCAACACAAGACTTTTATTATAGATTTTGCACTTATAAAATGGATATTATATCTTTCGTTACACTTTTAGTTATAATGTACCACGCGATTGGCTCAGCGATAGCTCAGTTACAAAAACTAGGATAAGGTGTTTGCGCGTGCAGACCGCAAGATGTTAGTGCGTCTATACGAGTGAGCCGAGAGCCGAGTGCCGAGATTACAAAGGTGCGCGCTATATATAATAAATGTTGAATCCCGAATTACAGTGATGCGATATTGGAAGAATAGCCGAATTCGCGTAAGCCATCCCGTGACTAGCGCGTGGTATGATAACCCGTAACGTACATCATTCTTTTTATTACCCCCTTATTTTGCACGTTCATTGTTATATTACGGTCTACAGAAACGTTATATCGAAAAACTCGTGGCCGAGAAACAACTCGACGAGACTCGATTTTTCGGATATAACACAGACATGGATTTACAAGGAATACTTGATGCGTATGCAGCAGCTTTTTATATGGTAAATTATGTTACAAAAATTGATTGTGGTTTAAGTAAATTATTAAAAGAGGCAAGTGAGGATATAGTCGACGGAAATACAAATATTCAGCAAAGATTTTCAAAAATAGCTAATATTTTCATCAATGGAAGTGTTATGTCTACACAAGAAGCTGCTTATCATACTTCATCTCTTCCACTATGCTATTCATCTAGATCATCAATATATATTAATATTGCACCAAAAAACGATTGAACACGTATACTAAAAAATAAAAAAGATTTACAAAAATTACCACCAGATTCGAATGATATTTATAAAGTATTTGAAAAAAAAAGTTCTAGTTCGAATGTTATTTTCAGATCTTACCAGCACTTTGAAACTTTCCGATGCCACTGTTTTCAATGGAAATAAAGATAACGATCAAGAACCTTTAATTCAACAAAATTTATTGCAGCTTGGTCATGTCGAAAAGTCGGCAATTGTTTCAGATATTACCTCTACGATTATTTTACCGGAAGAAGAAGAGTCGCCTATGAATCTCACCACTATTCCGCCTGCCAAACTTGTCAGTTCTGCGTCAACAGCTAAAGGTATGCTATTATCTAACAATTTCAACAGAATGAAATGTTTAATAATATTTTAATTTTTTCTGAATTTATAGAACCCATTATGAATGATGCTAAACAAGGTAAATACTGTTTTTTTTATTTATACAGGAATATAATTCAAATAATATCTTTGCTTAATTACTTGAGTGTTTCTTTTCTTTTTTGTCAGATTTAATGAAGAATTTCGATGGTCCAAATGGAAAAAAAAGAAGAAGAAAAGGAAGAAGAAAAAGGGAGTAGAAAGAAGATCCAAGTCCAGTACTGGCAACCTACAGACACAGTGTGAAACAGTAAATTCCCTACTTTTGAACTCTCAAATGCCTAATGGCACAGAAGGTGGGCAGTTATTCTCAACAATTTCAAAAAGTTAACACGATTAATAATTGTCGCTATTTTTTAGGAATCAAAAAGCCTCTTTTAGATAAAGTAAAGCGCATTAAATACAGATTTTTTTCATACGCGTATAGAACTATTTTTCAATATTCTTTCCGAATCAAATGAATAATTTAATTTACTTCAATTTTTTGCGGATTCGTTTAAATCTTCAGATGACTTGAGTCATAAAGATGAATCAGTCTTTATGTAGACCATAGAAATTCAAGATTTCAACTTAGTACATCCTTTTTTATTAACAACTCGTACTCAAAATTAGAAATACAGCCTTTAAATTTTTCTTTGCTATGACATAATCCATACGCATCACATTTCTTAATTTTATGTCTAATCAAAGTTTTTGATTCTAACAATAGTTTTGTAACGGTTCCCGTGACCGCTACTACAATTGTGCTGGATCCTAGGCGATGCGCGTCCTCGCGCCGATCGCCGGCTGGCTCAGTACTAGGTGCGACAATTCGCACCGACCGCGGCGGCGTCGTGTTTCAACCTAGGAAGTTATTTAACGGGAAGAGGTTGCCGAAATAATAATAAAGGAATTAAATTACAAAATATAATATTTATTAAATAAGGCTTCGAATGCGGACGCAGCAGCGCAATCGCGGACATACTCGCTCAATCACTCTGAGACGCGATTGCACACGCAGGAGAGGCAAAGTACTCGAGAGGTACTTACAAATGTGGATGCCGTCGATGGCCGCTCGCTGTAATCGTAGCTGGCTTGGCCCTCTCGCTCGCGTGGGCTGCTGCTGGCCTGCACAGTTCCCGAAGTCGCAATAACGAAAACAATAACGTGATTCTAATTCACCGTACAATTAACGTCGGAGACACTTCTCGCGATTTCACCGATCCGTTCTCGCTCAACCCGCGTCCAATATACGCTCGCTCAAGTCGTGCGAATCTCGCGTCACGGTCGAATTCGGAGCAACGCGCACGATGCTTACTCTCTCGCGATCACCGAGTATCTCTCTGCTATGCTAGCGCTTCACGCGCTCGCAGGACGCTCTAATGGGTCACGTGACCAATTAGTAGGCCCTTGCCCCGTAAGGGAGAAGGAGACAGGCGATTCCGCGTGCGTTGACACGCGGACTCTTTCTCGCACACACATTTCCACACACACGCGCGTCGCTGCGGCTGCTGCGTTAATTACACGTTGTGTTTGTGTCCCATCACAGTGGGACTGCGTGCTGAAGGAGGGAGAGGCATGTGACAGCGTAACTCGACTGTCACAGTTTACATAAATATTTTAGAAATTCTTCAATAATAATTTTTTTTTCAGATTTCATCAACATTTTAAAACACTCCAATTTAACTCTTACCCCAATGAAAATATTTAATAAGTTCTTAGGCAAGATTTTGAAAAGATCTTGTATAAGATCTTACGCAAGAACTTTCGTATGATAATTGACCTTGTAAGTTCTTGTGTAAAATCTTGATTAAAATTGTTAGACGTATAGTAGCAAGTTCTTATACTAGTGGCAACTCCAGTTGCAGAATGCTGAGCACATACGTATGAATAAACGGGTGCATGATATCGATACAGTGCCATAATTATATAAATAGTAGTGAATTTAGTACGTTATATCAACGAATACATCAACAAAAAATCATAGGATCGAGCATTGCAATTCATAAGGACTTTTTATCATAAACTGGATATTGAATATTTATTAAAAGTTTTGTATACTCATGTGCGACTATAAATTTGCAATTTTTATTGAACATTAACATGCGGTTATACATAATAAATAATTTACGACAATTAAAGACGAACGAATAAGGCTCTCCAATATTTTATTCTAAGTTCACTCTAACATTATTGTATATCTAAAAAACATAATTTCAAATTTAGATATATTGATTTAGACAACAGTGATTCAAACGTATTATAATATATTGACGATCGACGTACGCATAACACAGAAACGTTTAACAAAAGGGTCAGATATGACCTACATATACATTTTACATATTTATTCAGACGGTGTGCACACAACAGTGAAACAACGAGTTAAAATTTGTATACAATTGCATAAACGAACAAGTCGAACCGATTAAAGAGCGGTTTTGGACAGAATTTGTAACAGGAACTCGATATGATATCGTTGAGAGGACACACATAGTACAGCTGTCACGGTATTTTAGTGAAAATTAATCAAATTTCAATTTTTCTCGAAGATTTTCTATGAACTTAATTTTTCACTAGTTATACGTGATTTCGATATAACATCGAAACGTTTTCTGTCGTAAAAAGACGAGAACAATTTTTAATACTTTTAACTCTACTCAGAGCCACATATGTAAGCCCAGAGCAGAACTCTTTCTGGCCAATATCGACGACTACTGAGGGCAGGGTCAATCCTTGAGATTTGTGTATGGTTATTGCATACGCTAAAGAAAGAGGAAACTGTTTTCGTCTGAAGGTCACTCCTTTATTTTCCCAACATCTCAAAATCGGAATGACGGGAAATAAATCCGATACTACGTATGGACCTTCGTATGAATCAAATTTGACCATTATGCAACGCGGTAAGTTAGGCGGAACGACGCCTGCATCGTACAAAATAGCCGCTACAGTGCCTATCGAACCATTAACCAAACCGCCAGCAACCCAAATATTTTGCCGTAGTATGACTCTACAGCCGACCGTCAAAAATAGCTGCGACTCGAGTCCACAAGTATCTACATTACAACACGCAACGTTTGGTTTATTTATTGACTTTATACATGCAACCGGATGGCCAAGAGTTCTCAAACGAAATAGATTATGTTCGTTAACTAATTTGTTTGTTGGTAACAAATTTACGGCGTCGTCGAAAGCGCTCATCTCCTCACAGGATACAATGGATCGACGTCTATTGGCTAGTAATTTATAATCAGCAGTAGTAATAGTTCCACAAGCTACCCGTTCTAACATTTCTGCGAAAACTACGTCGCCATCCTGTCGATGTGTTGTCGTTAATTCCACAAATTTTTCAAACGAATTAAAAGCAATTGAACCGCTTGCAGTTTGCGAATCTTTCGACGTATTGTAGTATAAAGGCGAATCTTTTACCGGCGGCAATTGTTTGAAATCGCCAAACATGTATACGAACAGCCCGGCAAACGGTTCATCGCTAGTCGGGAATAAATCGTGACATCTCTTTTCGATCTGATGCAATAACCTCCTCCAACCATAGACATCTCGTCAATTATTACAAATTTAATATTTTTATTACTAAGCTGGTACTTTCGCAGACTTTCGCCGCTTAAGGGCTCGAATTTGCTAGAGAATAAAGGTATCTTAAAAAATGAATGGATCGTTGTACCGTTAATATTCAACGCTGCCGCACCCGTAGGAGCTAATAAAGCAACGCTATTATCACCAAACGATTGAACTATTTCTCGAACTAACATACTTATAATCGTACTCTTACCCGAGCCGGCTTTACCTTGAACAATAATTCTCATGTAAATATGATCAGTTTTATCGAATTTAATGTGATCGATTTGAGCCTTGCACAAGTCAAAACTTTTTGTTGATCAGGCGACAGTCTTATTTTTTTTTTTTTTTGAACCAGCGAAGACGCAGATATATTTCTATATTTACTCAAAACTCCGTAACTTCTAACGCAGATGGATATTTACAATTATCAGACGACCAGTCGTGTGTCACATCAATCAAACGTTGCCCCAATGATTTATCTAAATTTTCACTAACAGTCGACGATATTAATTCGAAAGTGTTGCATCGTTTTTCATTATTCTTTCTTCATTATCACTGTAGCATTCTTCACCCGAATCGGTCATATCTAATGAATTTACCGGTGACAGCTCATACTCCGTGTATAACGAGTACCACTTTTGATATTCGCTGTTAATATGTTGAACTAAATTGTTAACGTTATTTCGAAACGGTATTTGCAACATGCATTGCTGTTTATATATACAATTCAGCAGTCTCAAGATCGCCTTCTACGTACTTCGGATAAACAATGACAATTTTTCCTTAATATTTTTTCTGTACTTTAATCCTACCGTTGTTATAGTTTTGACAAATTGCAAAAGACTCAAATTTTCGTACTCTGCAGGCCTCGTTATGTACTTGTCAATAACTGACTGTATATTTTTACACACTTTGTCTTCAGTACACTGCGAAAAAAACGTTCATTTGAATACAACGTAAAAGGAAAAAAAAAAACAAACAAAAGAAAAAAGGAAATGATCCCACATTACCTGCATTTTTCGCCATTCCGATTTATCAGTGTTGAGGTATACGAAACTTCTGGTTGCAGAATATAACGGCCAACTCATAAGCAAATGTGCAACTTCTTGGGCAGAGTAATCTCTCTCGCTCACGCATGAAATAATTAATTTTATAATAATAGAGCGAGCAGTAGTATTTTCATCGCTATGCCGACACAAATCATTCATCATTTCTACATAAAGTTTTGACGAAGTCTCGGCCTTGGATGCATACTTTGCTACGTAACTAATAACAGCATGTAAATCCAAAATCGGCGTGAAATCCGTATTAGCTCGCCAAATTTGAGTAATAACGTTATTGAATCTCTGAATATAAGAGTCGTCCCGCATTGGTTTAAATTGGTAATAACCTGATTCGGCATCAATTGAGCTGCTGTCTGTCGTATCGTGTGGAAAATTATATCGGCACACGTAAACATTATTTTTTAACCTTAAACAATGATTACCACATTTTGTATGACGTTGAAAGGAATTAATCAAGTTACTCAAGTCTCGCTTATAGTCTGCAGGCGCAACGTCCGTAAATCGAATACCAGACGGATGGGACGTTTTTACATTATCTGATTTTACAGGATTAATAGCAAAGCATAATTTTTCGAAGTATAATTTTACAAGATATATATCGTTTTCCGATAAATCAGAATAATTAACACGTGGTTCATCAGTGCAATAAAGAATCCCATGCACATGAGGACTACCACGATGTTGCCACTCGAATCTATACCAATAATCAGATACTTTAAATAATGGTTTTAATACATACTTTATAAATATCTTGCATCGTTCTTGAAAAAAATATGCTACAATAACTGGATTTTCGTGCATCAAATTCATTTTCTCACTCGAAGATAAATTTTCTACTTCGCAATCAGGCGATAATAATCTAAAAAGATCAGGCCAGTGATAATCCGCAGCCGATAATGTAAAAAAAAAGTAGGCTTGCCTAATTGATTTACCATTTGCAATAGTTCCCTCGATCTTCGATGCCAATATGCGTTCGTTGATCGTAATCCAGAACAGTAAGCCATAATGCCATTTAGCAATGATCTATCTTTCAGAATTTTATCTCGAAGATCTGCGACAGTTTCATTATTTATGTTCATATTTTTTACATATATGTTCGACTTTGAAATGGCAGCATGACGGGCAATCGTATTCAATGCAAAATATCGGAATCTCGGATCCTTCGCAAAACGACCATCTTTATAAACCATTAAATATTTGAAATATTGATCAAGCGTAATCGACATTTCTCTGCTTTGCAAATAATCGGCGGTTCCATAAGGAAACAAGACTGGAAACGCCGATGCTATATAACCCTCAGTCGTAAATTCATTAATAGGATTCACTTCTGTACTTGGATAGTTCAAATGCAATTCAGCATCTATAATTCTCTGCTGATCAATGTTTCCCAACTGTACGATAGAACTATCTCGTATCAAATTTTTATCGCTTTCGCCTAAATCATCAAACTCAATATTATCATTATTATGCAGATGAGAAGAAACGTTAGGCAACAAATATAAGACATTTCCATCAGTCGGTAAAATTCTCAAATTCTCATATGAAATCACAACAGATTTAATATATATTATTTTTTTTCAACCACACTAAAGCACTCAACACTTTTTCGCTTCGAACTCGAAACTGAGCAACTCCAGCTACTGTTGTCTTATTTATCACAAAGTCGAAGGTAATATTCGAAGGTCAATCGGCAATTCATTGATGAATTCTTGCACGTTCTGTTTGAAATTAATAACGTTGCCGGTGTAAAAATATTGATTACCATTTAACCGAAATAATGACACTACAGGATGAACTCTGGCAATTAGCATCTGCTCTACGTATGTTAAATCAGCTAATTCATATGGAATCGGTCCGGGGTCCATATTATTGTCAGCGGAGTACAAATTTTGCTTATCCTTATGTCTGCACACATTACACAAACCATCATAAAGAGTGAGATTTGGAAACCTTATGGCACAATTTTGACACGAATTCCACACAATATCGCCAATGCGTTCATCAAAATTTTTACCAGCTTTTATTTGCTGTTTGTTCAGCTCGAGTGATATTATAGGTGACAAAGTTTCATGTTCAACGTTAGCACGAGCCGTCACTCGCGATTTCATCCTTAACGTCCTACGCGCTCTCGCCGACTGTTTTCGCACTGGTGGCATGACGGACTGCAATTGTGTTACACCAGCTGAAACAAAAACAAATCATGCATATACATACATTCAGCAAAATTCACTCAAACGTTGAATCTTCATCGAGACGATTAATAACCACGTATCCACGTAAGCAACTGCCTTCTTCCTCGCTACACGCGGAGATCGTTATACACGGTACCTATTATAATGCAACTACCGCGTATAACGAGGAACGAACTTATGATAAAATAAAATAACTTACACGATAAATATTTATATCACGCACTAACTTTAGTTTCAACACCAAATAACGACACGCCCACGAACATCAACGTAAATTTTATACATAGACCAAATCGACAACTTATACGAAAATTTGATGCAAATCACCATTACACAGACTTTTGTATCACATAATTATACACAAGTATAAACACGACTAAGAATTTTCACTGTTTGTAACGATGTACAGCGACGAGAACACGAGTACAAATTTTGAAACGAATGTTGTTGTTTCCAATACTGTATTTGAAACATATTAATTCGAGGCAACTATAAATACTACTGCTGACAGACGACACGCGATCGAAACCGCTCAGTCGAGTTTGCTAGGTCGATCTAGCTACACACTCATATTTCTTCGATAGTTGTGAAGCGTGTTCGTGAGAATTAGTGAGCTCAGTACCATAGACATGCCGAAGAGAAAATTGGAAAACACGGATCAACCAAAATTAGAGTGTCGTGCATTAAAAAAGTGAAATACGATCACAACGCAAAATTAAAAAAATGTTCTCACATCGCGAAAGAAGTGAGCAGGTAATGTATGAATTTTAAACTATACATAGCATAATTTCATATTACATCAAACAACATTAATATCATAATTTTCATCTGTACAAAAATAAAACGACACGCGAACGAGATTTTGCTAAATACACAAGAATGTTTAAATTTCCAAACGCAGAAGCTACGCGAACACAATGTCGCAGACGTGTTGACTAATCTATCTTAACAGTATTATAAACGCGTTAATTCTATTAATTCTATGAGGTTTATTATACGCGTGTCAATCTATGTAAGCCTCGTATAATACATGTACGATCATTACAATCATTTACAAATAATATACCTTTATATTCGCAGCTGGATTTTCCAAGGTAAAGTTACAATGACTTCCAAACTGAGGGAAATCATGATTTACAAAAAACTTACACACGTGTTAAACTTTGACCTAACAGCGATACTGGACCGATTCGATGTACAGCATACGACGAAGCAGCTAAAACTTTGGAACCCATTATCAAAGTAAACTTTCAAGCATTTTAAACAAAACAAAATTAACAAATTTTTTTATCAATACTTACACGAACGATATTTTTCCATAGGCAGGCCTTATGATCCAGGTACACAATGCTATTATAAAACCAGCAAATAAAAGCTTCAACCCTACTGGAAACGGGTACGAGTTAGAGATCACGAACAACACAATGATACGCGAAGTAACTGATATCCCACCCGACAATGTCATTATAAAAAATAGCATATCATATCTGAAGTTCAGCGATATAGATGACGTTTCCATTTCGTCAGCATATAGTAAGTATAAGCATCACAAAATTCATTGAAAGCATAAAAGAATTTATTTTATATATATAAATTATATTATTTTGCTTGCAGACGTTATAGGAATTGTCAAAAAAATAGACCAGCCTACACACATTACCACGAAAGGATAAGTTACTGTATGATGAAACGAAATGTCACGCTTATTGATGAATTTAAAAACAAAGTAAGTCCGACAAAGTATAAAGTAGCAAAACAAACTTAATGGAAGTTAATTTAATTGCATTCAATTTCCATCGCAGGTCATAAACCGCTTGGGGAGATCTCGCTGCTGGATTGACTTGGAAGCAACGCGACGTCGTAGCATTACAAGGCGTCGGACTTAACGATTTCAACGGGATGCGCAATATAAAATTGTACAGCTCCACCATTGTTAACATCAATGATAATAGCGACGAATCTAAAAAGTAATAGTTGCATTATAAGTATTTTACAATTCTAAAGTATTTCAGACGTTTTAATTTTAATTTTATTTTCAGACTTCAAGACAAAATTGAAAGTTATGCCGACGTAGACCACACGTTGAAATACGTCGCAAAATTATTTATTAAACGAGCAAATAGTTCAATTAAGCGCGTGCTCGTACAATATATGTTACTTCGTGTAAAATATATGGAATATTTATCGTTTTAAGTGCAATTGTTAAATTACTATGTTATATGTATGTTATAGTTGTCGTACGTCGCAAAATATGTAAAATAGAAATGTTCATGTAAATTACCGCGCATTTTTTGTTCGCTCTTGTGTTTTAGTAATTGTTTATATGTTATAAATACGATTGTAAGTGAAAAAATTTCCATTCGTCTAATTGTTATAGTACAACTGTTCCAACACGAATGCAGAATTGATTCGGTTTAACTTTTGTACATATAAAGGAACTGAATATCATCGTGTCGCTGTTCGAGGCACACCGTAAAAATAAACTATGTATTCGTGACCGGTTAGATACACCTTGTTTCTTAAGCGTGTTGTTTTATACGTATGTGGTTCGTCAATTTGTTTCAAATATATTGTATCGTTGTTGTAACGGTCGACTGAAATATGTTAATATTTTAATTGCAATGTATGTATAAGCAATAATAGTTGCTTCGCCTTTTTGTTACACAATATCCGTATGTTTTTCTCCATAGTCGTTAATTGTTATTTTTAATTAAATGTATTGGCGCATGTTATTAATTAATAAATTTGCCTATTTATTGTTACACGAGATCGTACAATTATTCACATATTCCTTGATTAAATTTTGGTTTAATATTTTGCCACGATTTTTATTTGCAAACAGTGTCGGTGCATAACGCGATACAATTTAATCGACCAATCGGGAGGTATATTGCGTCGGGGAATCGCGCGATATTCAAATGTATTCTTAAATTGTATGGCGTAAATTTGGATGCCCGTTGCAACTGAGGATAATTTGAAAGTGCGTTTTTTAATAATTTCAACATTTAGTATTTACACATTTCACAGATTTAATTTCTCGTACACGTTATACGATTAACGAATATAGACCTCGCCACAGTCCACCGCGCATGTGTGTGTATAGAGTTGAACATATTTATCCCCCCTTTTTATTTCCAACTACGCACTACATATTTTTAACGTTATGTATCCAACATTATACTGGTGTACGCATGTATATGTACCACATATTGATTCAAATCACCCAATTTTCCAACTATGTGTCAATTTTTTCGCGATGTTTTGTTTCAGGCGTATGGATGACTGACCGAAATAAATGTACATCATGTAACATGACGCAAATAACGAAATATGCATCTTCAGTGAACATTAACACGCGGTCATACATAAAAATTAATTATAACGAGTAAAAAAAACCGAGTAAGGCTCTTGACTATTTTGCGATCAACGGCATTTTAATGGTGTGCAACAACGGTAACAAGACCAATTAGATTTTTTTCAATTTGTACAAACAACCCATATTCGTGTATACACTCGTAATCATAGTTGAACCCTTGACAATACGTTCAACTCTTGCACGGACGTGATTGTCATGAGATTCTATTTTCTCCAATATTGAGTAAATTAATTTTTAACGTTGGTACAAAAAATTGTGATAACAAATCGCACCGTTAACTGAAAAAAATCTACGATTTAAACACATAATAAATATTTCTGATTGTTGGTTCTATACCGATGAATCGCGCGTTTTTTTTTTGTTTAACATATATTCTCATTGAAATTCCTGACACCGTAAAATAATATGTATCCCGATACAAATAAGCACACGTGGCAGATGCACTTTATATCTACTCAAAGCTTTACGCACGATTTACAAATTGAATGTCAACCATTTTGTAGAATTTTGTGTCCAGCGTACGAACGCTTTAATCAAGGAATATGTGAATAATTGTACGATCACGTGTAACAATAAATAGGCAAATTTATTAATTAATAACATGCGCCAATACATATTAATTAAAAATAACAATTAACGACTATGGAAAAAACATACGGATATTGTGTAACAAAAAGGCGAAGCAACTATTATTGCTTATACATACATTGCAATTAAAATATTAACATATTTCAGTCGACCGTTACAACAACGATACAATATATTTGAAACAAATTGACGAACCACATACGTATAAAACAACAACGCTTAAGAAACAAGGTGTATCTAACCGGTCACGAATACACATTTATTTTGACGGTGTGCCTCGAACTGCGACACGATGATATTCAGTTCCTTTATACGTAAAAAAGTTCAAACAAAAACGAAAATTTTTTCACCGACAATCGTATTTATAACATATAAACAATTACAAAAAGAAAAGTGCAAACAAAAGGTGCGCGGTATTTTACATACACATTTCTGGGCTGCATATTTTGCGACGTACAACAATTACGTTCAATGTAGCGATTGTAAAATTACACAACATTAAAATAACAATATATCCACGAAAACGCTCCCACGATTCATTCATTGAATAGTCTGCTAAAGGCAGCTCGTAACCTATAAACAAAAATCAAGATGAAAATTTGAACAATAATTTAAATATTAATAACAAAAAAAAAAAAAAAAAATTCAAACTACATACCGCCTACTGCGTAAATTGCGAGCATTTTTCATTATCACGGTTGATCCGAAAGACTCTACAAAACGCTCGCCAGCACATTCATCAAGAGTACATCCGCTGCAGTCACATTCGTTTAAATAAACGCACGTTATGGTTAAAACGTCTTTCACGAGGTATTTCCAAGATTCCGCCAGATCGTCCCACAAAATAAACCGCAACTGTGGAATTAGAGAAAAGTCCACGATGAAAAAGATTAAAATATACTAATCAGCTATTACAATTTACTGTACCGTCTGTTTATATTCGTCAATCAAATTGATAACACGTTTTTTTGAACGTCGCCGGTATCCAGGCGAAAATATTTCAAGATCCCCAATGCTTTGAACTATTCCGGCAATATCTATAAAAAAATTACAAAATTACATCTGCAAACAAAAAAAAAAAAAAAAAAAAAAAAACAAAAATAAAGATAGGTACTTATTGGACGATCGATGGCCTTTTCCCAAATGTCACAAAATTGTGTAAAATAAGACTCTAACCGTACATTCATGCCATGCGGAACTACTACTTCCACAATTGTTGTCTCGTCTGTAATCTCAATTTTGAACTCGCCATCTAATCCAGTTAAATGATCACGGACGAGCTGCAATTTCACATTGCACAATTGCAACACCATTGGAACCTATTGATAAAAACCAAGTTACGACACAAATTATGACATATATATAAAGAAAAAACAAACTACTCACCCGTATCAACTGTGAATATTTCGAAGCATTATCATCGTAACATACGCAACGCACGACACCGCTTTCATCTTCCAAGTTGAAACTGAACACCCGGCGTCCATTACATTCACTCAAGGAGGCGACGGCGACAACTTTACAAACGAAACGAAACCTAGAACGAAATTGATACAGACAAAAATTACCACACAAACCGAAAATGAAAAATAGTCGTCGACAAAGTGGTAAACAAATAATGCGCCAAAACAATAAAATGAATAAGAATTATTAAGAAAAAAATGTACTCACTGTTTCACAACCTCGATAACGCGTCCAACCAGCTCGTATTTACCAATTTCAGCGAAACGAACTTTGCGTAAGGGCGAAGCCATAATTCCTTCGATGTTAACTCGTTTGCCACAAAAAAAACAATGCAAAACGCAATTGAGCAATATATTACACGTTAGCAGAGTGTCCGAATCACAACGGCGAGCTCAGCAACGACAAAATTTCTACGATACACTGAGAAACAAACACCGATCGCACATAGCAACGACACCAGGCGAACGAACTCAACTGAAAATCGCCAAATCGTCAATAACAACATTACTGACTATAACACGCAAGATAACGCACGAAATTTCACAAAATATGACATCGAAGTTACACACACGTACAAGATTGAACGATCATACAATAATATACCTCAACGGTTGAAAAGGTAAATTTAAATTTTATTATTACAAGTTGCAACGAAAATATTCCCGCAAATCACGCGCGACTTCCAACGCATATTATTTCACCGAATCACAAAACATTCCTTTGAAATGCAGTGACACAGGAAAACGTGAAAAAGGCGAGAAACTGCACTCAACTGCATTGTGACGCCGATTCACGAAATTACACCCCTCCCGAAATCCAGACTCGAGTTGAATCGTCATAAATTATTTACTACGAATAACCGCATAAAAATGTTCAATAAAATTACCTACTTATAGTCACACATGAGAATACAACACTTTTGATAAATATTCAATATCCAGTTTATGTCAAAAAGTCCTTAAAAATTGCAATATTCAATCCTCTGAATTTTTGTAGATGTATTCGTCAATATAACGTACTAAATTCACTACTATTTATATAATCACGACACTGTGTAAATATCATGACTGTGCATCCAGCTGCATTATGACGCCGAATCACGAAAATGCACCCAACCCTTAACGCAAGCGCGAGTTTTCGCTAAATTAAAAAAATTTTAGATGAAATACAGCAATTTCAAGGAAACACATGAAATATGCATAAATCTGCATCCAAGTGCATCCAGCTGCATTATGACGCCAAATCACGAAAATACACCCGGCCCGAAACCCAAGTGCGAGTTTTTGCTTAAATAAAAAAATTTCCAGACGAAATACAGCAATTTCAAGGAAACACATGAAATATGCAAATCTGCATCCAAGTGCATCCAGCTGCATTATGACGCCAAATCACGAAAATACACCCGGCCCGAAACCCAAGTGCGAGTTTTCGCTTAAATAAAAAAATTTCCAGACGAAATACAGCAATTTCAAGGAAACACATGAAATATGCATAAATCTGCATCCAAGTGCATCCAGCTGCATGATGACGCCAAATCACGAAAATACACCCGGCCCGAAACCCAAGTGCGAGTTTTCGCTTAAATAAAAAAATTTCCAGACGAAATACAGCAATTTCAAGGAAACACATGAAATATGCATAAATCTGCATCCAAGTGCATCCAGCTGCATTATGACGCCAAATCACGAAAATACACCCGGCCCGAAACCCAAGTGCGAGTTTTCGCTTAAATAAAAAAATTTCCAGACGAAATACAGCAATTTCAAGGAAACACATGAAATATGCATAAATCTGCATCCAAGTGCATCCAGCTGCATTATGACGCCAAATCACGAAAATACACCCGGCCCGAAACCCAAGTGCGAGTTTTCGCTTAAATAAAAAAATTTCCAGACGAAATACAGCAATTTCAAGGAACACATGATGCATAAATCTGCATCCAAGTGCATCCAGCTGCATGATGACGCCAAATCACGAAAATACACCCGGCCCGAAACCCAAGTGCGAGTTTTCGCTTAAATAAAAAAATTTCCAGACGAAATACAGCAATTCCAAGGAAACAAATGAACAATGCATAAAACTGCATCCAAGTGCATAAGGGATGTTGATGCAGACACCTTTTAGACAATCAGCACTCCGCCAGATAAAAATAAACAAAACCCATCAAGTTTTATGTAATTCGGCCCAACCATTTACGAGAAACCGTTGACACAAAAAGTTGACAAAAAACGCGAAGCTGCGGGTAGAACGACTTCGCTATGCTCAGCATAATAAGATCTTGATAAAACTAGAATACTTCAAGTAGCAAATTCTTATGAGAGTTTTTGATTTCATTACTAGACTTGAAATAACAAGTTCTTATATAATTTGAATATCTATTAAAATACCACATTGTGGTAAAAATATTTGTTACAATTATAAAATAATAATGTTTTTCAAATTTTTATTCAAACGAACTTTACAGCAAGTATACAAACATTTTAATAAATGTAATATTTTAATTAAACTTATGGTTTATCAAAAATTTTTAAGTATCATCTCAACCTTTGGTTTCATCTTTGATTTTCTCTTTGATTCACATGTAATACTTTATGGAATTATTTTCGATTTCCTTAATAATAAAACAATATTTTTAACATTGTCATGAAATATTAGAAAAATAAAGTTTTTAAAACATAATATTTTAATTAATTAATCTTATGGTTTATCGAAGATATTACTGTATCTTTTCAACTTTTAGTTTTATCTCTATTTCTCTCTTTGATTTGATCGGATGTCATACCTTATTATCGCAATTTTTTCATTATCCTAATAATAAAACAATATTTTTTACATTGTTGTTTTAAATATCTTAATTAACATCATAAAAAATAATTATTAGAAACATAATATTGTACTCAATCTTGTTAGTGTGAGTGTATAAACTGTAAGAAATTAACATTATAACCGTCGGTTCTATTTTTGTTTATGATATAATTACATATCAAAATTACTATCAAAAATCTGTCAAAAAAACTTAAAAATGTGTTAATGAAAATAAATAAAAAAATCTAAATATCAATCATTTAGAATAGTTTTAAGGATCATAATGCTCGTCAAAGATCCAACCCGTATTTGGTGCACCTGAGGCGCGTCGAAGCTCTTTATAATATTTTCGCAAATCTTGAATCTTTTGTCCAAGAGTAACGTATGCATCGGCCTTTATAGCTTCTTTGAGAGACGTGCTTACATTTTTTTTGTCAAATATCGATTAAATTCATCTGCAGAAAAAAATTTTAATTATAAAAAAATGTATGAAAATTCTTGATTTTATTAGTCAATCGAACATATACTTTACCTTCCCACAACTCTATTTTGTCAGCTTCTAATTCTTTCCGTGGTAAAAATTTATTAATCTTTTTTTTCTTACAATATTCCAAACCAATTGCTCGATTCACTAATTTTTTGGGTGTCCAGATGATGTCGGCCATGTCACGACAAAATATGGTTGGTTTTTTAATACGTCTTGCTTTTTCATATACTTCTAGCTCTGGTAAAACATCAAGTCCAATGTAAATCTGAAAAAAAAATTTGTATTAATTAACATAAAAAATTTAAAATTATTGTAAATGTAAAAACAATTCGATGTAAAAAAGTATACTTGCTTTAGGTTTTTTATTAGGTACAGTTATTATTTGATGTCTTTTGCCCAAAGTATCTAATTTGTGGATTGCTGTGATTTAATGATTTAAATATAATAAATTTGGAGTAATGTATACTAATAGTATATTCAAGTAAATTTAACTCACGAGTTTTTCCCTGTAGACGTGGTTTGATTGTACGTTGCATGTTCTCTTCTCTTGCCAATAAGTCATCAAAGTTCTCTTGAATGAAACTTACATCAGAGCCGTTCTCGTTTGGTAAAAGTTGTTGATCATTTTGATCACTGCGTTGTGGCTTGCCTTTTTGACGTTTGCGTAGAGGAAAGTTCTCTTGATCCTTTCCAAGAGAATTATTAATAATATTTTCATTTTCATCATTTAAGCCAAGCAGCTGAGAAATGTTTTATCCATTTTGAAGTTGTTGATAAGTTGCATCAGTGCGTTGTGGCTCGCCTCTTCCACGTTTAAGTGTAGCAATGTTATCTTGATTATTTCCAGAATTATTATGAAAATTCACATCTCTGTCATTTAAGTCTGGCTGCTGAGTTTCTACAAGTTGATGTTGCAAATCTTGTTGCGTTGGAGGTATGTTCAGTTGAAAACAATAATTTCATTAAAGAACTTATGATTCTTTTTTTTGTATAAATATGTTTGGTTATAATTACTTGCAGTTATAACTATACATTGCGACGTGCGAGGGTTGGGCCTTAGCCTATGCTCGCCCTGCAGTCGTATAATTTATTTACTGAGGCTCCGGTTAGCCTACCTGGTCGTCTTACCTCAAAAGGGGGTCGAGCCTTCCACCAAGTGTGCCTCGAGCGTCGGCAATTCGTTGCTGAAAATTCGGAAAAGGTTCGCGAAATAACCACAAGAGGGAGTTAGTTTAAATCAACATTCCTTATTTTATTACTCCAAGTCAAAGTTAATAATTATTCTAAGATTTACCAATCAATACGCAATTACGATTCGATTGTATTTTATTTACAAGGAAAAGTCTCAATAATTGCTTTAGTGACGTCAAATTACCATAAGGGTACTCGCGCAGTAAAGTCCAAGGGGATACTGTCGAGTCACAATACGACCTCGGCTCGAATCCCGATATCGTGCTGCGCACTTGCACTCGCGCGTCTCCGTTCCACTGTAGACGAAGCCTAATGCCACGTGCGTTCGCTCGCGAAAGTCCAAGGGGAAGTACAGAGTCACAAAACGTGCTCTGTTCGAATCCCGTTTTCGTGACGCTCTCTTAGCTACTACGCGGAAGTGACTTCGCACCGCTCGGCCTACGACGGCTCCGCGACTTCGTGCGAACGGGCACGGCGATGTACAAAGATGGCCGCTTTCCGATGTCGGTACGCGCGCGACGTAATAGCGACTTACTCGCCTCGGACGATTTCTACTACGCGACGATGAAACACACAATAATCGACTTTATTCGACTCCGCGATATCTGCTCGTACGCAGAAAACGACATACAATTTACTACTCTACTTCGCGCGATTCTTCGTACGCACGCAATAACATACGATAATGCTACGTTCTTTCGCGATTTTCATACACACGCAACACATACCATACCACACACTCGCATACACGACCGACCAAGTTACTACAATACAATGTGATGATTTCGCTTACGATGTCGTTGGCGTTGCTCCGCGACGCCATGCCTGCCGGGTGTCTGCTGCTGTAGATTGCGGTTATGTCCAAGGAGAAAATTTGGATCGGCGCCGCGTCTCGATGCTCGACCTGGCTTTCGCTCGTCGCACGTGCTTGTACGGCGGCTGCCGGTGATGTCACCTCGGCACTCGCGACGATGTGGCTCGTCTTATACGCGGGCACACACACACAGCACAACGTGGCACGCGACTGTAGCTGATCGTCGTCGAGTTCGGCCTCCTTAACCTCCTCTCGTGTGCGCACGACTCGCCGCTGCTGCTCTGCGAATCTCGCCTTGGACACGTTTGCTGCACGGTCTTTTCCACGAGTGTAATCTCACTCTCACGCACTACCACTGCACGGTTTTCCTAGTGCACTTGCTCGCTTATTAGCCTCGGACTTTTACTTGCGTGATCGCGCGATCTCGTACAATTTCGTCACTCGCTTTTTCTTAGCCTCGAACTACTCTGCCTATGCGTGCGGCCGCGTGCGTAATAATTATTGTAATGGTCGTCGTCGTCGCCCCACGTGGCTTCTCCCGCTGCCTTCGTTGTTCTTCTCCTACTACTGCTGCTGCTGCTGCCGCTGCTACTGCTACGGCTGGTCGCCGAGCCGTTTATTCGGTCGGCAATGCACGTGCCTACGCTGCCGCGGTGTGCGGAGGTTAGAAGAGCTTGGCTCTTCCTTCACCCTGCACGGTCGGTCGGTCGCAACTCTCACGCTTATACACGCGGCATTCACTCTTGGTCGGGGCAAATCCGTTGCCAGTGACATCGTCACAACATGCAGATCATAATTAACATAAATATGATTGTAAAAAATTTGTTCAACTAACCTCCTATACACAAAACGTTACATGGGAAATAATGAGCGTGTGGCTGATCACTACTTTCACAATCATCATCAGTGCATTTCCACTTAACCAAATACCATTTATTTTCACTTAAATCGTTTGCATGATTAGGCACAAATTTCTCGTACACATATTCGTTATTTCGAGCGTGCCCATGTAGCATACGTATACCATTGTTATTATTGTCCTATGCTATACGTACAGGCGGCCCCTACTACGTGTGTTTACGTTTTCTAAGGCGCACCGAATCAAACGGACACTAGTGTACATGATATCCATTGATAGTCTAATTGTATTCGTATGTAAACGCAATGTAAATACATCAAGTGCAACATCAATAGTCTGCTCCTAAACTGTGCAGCTAATAAATATGAATGAATTTTCTGTATATTAGTGAAAAAATTTTGGCATTTAGTGCAAATTATGAAATTAAACCTTATAAAAATCGGTTTTAATATTTTTTGTCATAAAATATACATCCATAGCATTAAGAAGTAAAAAATGGTACAACAGTTAGACACAAATAAGATCAATGGTACTTGGCGAGTAATTGTAAGTTTAATTATACTCACAGATGCTGCTATAATATTACACTCATGAGTAATGGTAAGATTTCAAATATTTTCAAAAAAGATAAATTGACCCAAATCATCTCAGTCATCATAGAAGCAACACTTTATGGTTACTGTATAATTTGAAAAATTTACTTGTCGCATTTAACTACTTGACATCATAAAATTACTTTAATGGTCAATCATATTCAAGACACAATTGTACACAAGACATGTGAATGTTACAATTTTGTTTCATTACTTAAAACATTTAAAATAGTCTCAATTGCTTGATGGTTTTGCAAAGTTATATTTAGCTCAGATTTACTTCATTGTCATAAAATTCTGAGTAAACCCTTTGGCCAATGAACCAAAATTTTGATGGATTGTTTTACATTAAGATGGCCATATAGACCCATAATTTTGAAAGGTATTAAACAAAATTTGCACTTCATCACACCACTTTGAAACAATATTTGCATTTATCCTGTTACTTTAATGAAAAAAGTCTATGTAAGACTGTTAAAATGTTTCTAATCAATAGAATTTTCGTAATCATGATTGAATCATTGGCTTTAGATAGATTTTACAATACATATAGAAACTGGAACCTCATTTTGCACGTTGTAAGGTATAAACACTTTAGACAAAGAAGGATAAAAAAGATCGTATTCTCTAATCCCTACAAAAATGTGCACATTTTGTAATAAAATTTATAATTTTGCAGGTTTCAGATACCTTTCTCATTAAAAAATATTACTTGGCCAATTTTTTAATATAAAAAAATTAAAACGTACCTAATGAAGCATCATCCTGAAACTTATTTGGAATTTGCTTTTCCTCGCCTTGGCCTCCCCAGTTTTCACATAAATTCAAGTATGAGTAAGCATTGAATTTGACATCTGTTCTCTTAGCAAAATTTTGGAAGTTTTTAGATTTTGATGTCACTGCTAATCTTTCTCTGCATACTTCAGAAAGTGCCTTGATGAGGTTTGAGTGGTGTATGATAAATTTATCTACTCTTGTTGATAAATTCTGAATTTTAATGCGTTACTATCAATCTCATCTTTTAAAAGTGAATAATATTTTGACTTGAGGTCAAGCTTTTCCACATGTTTTCTTACATCATATTCACTTATATGATGCATAAAGAAAAATGGTAAGAAAGTAAGTACATTTTTGAATAATGCACTGAATTCTTCATTACAATAAGAATTAGGTAAATACTGAAAATCATCAACTGTTGATTCTGCTTCACATATCACTAGACTGTTTATCAAATCTTCCATTTTTGTACAACTGATTTTGGTTAACATTGAGTCAATTTCAGAATCATAACGAGGAGTATTGCACCCACATAACTTGTAAATGTCGTCAACTAATGCATTCTTTTATCATGTTAAATAAAGACTGAATTGAATTTTTCACTTCTTGATTTTTGAATGGATTACTTAATACAACAAACGTTTTTTTATTATCACCCATAGCTCCTCAATGTTTGTAGTTATTAGCATTAGAATAAAAACTTTTGAGTAGAGTTCTCCAATAAATGCATGGTCATTTTCAAAATATTTTAAAATTATGTTATTACTGGGAGAAAATTAGCTCTTATGTGACAAGCTGGTAGATCACTATTCACTTTCACATGATTAATGATTTCATCAATGTATTTCTCAATGCTGTAGTTACTATTGAGTGCACTTATTGCTCCCTCAATGAAAGCAACGTTAGCGGCACGATTAATTCGCTTGGAGGATCAATGCCTGTCTTGAACCATTCGCATAAAATGTAGTTTACAAAATTATTGCTTCTCTGCTCTGTTATCACTTGATTAAGTGGTGTTATGCAGGAATCATCAATAAGTCCAACTATTGATACTTGGAGAATGCCACTACTTTTGTAGAATTGAGTTTCAAAGGGTTGTATGTCAAACAATTCTGTACAAATTACTTGTATTGCTTCACATTCATTTTTATATATTGTTGATACTTGTTCAGGCCAAAAATATATGACATGGAAAGGACTTAAGGACATTTCATGTATCATTGCATAAAACTCGACATTTCCTTTGAGAGAGTGCAAGGCTCCCATATCATCATAATAACAATCACAATCACAATTAATTATTACTCCATTTGACGATTCTTCTTCCTGTCACGTCCTTCGTGACTTATTATAAATAAATAATTATAATAAGAAAAATAAAAATAATTATAGAAAAATATTTCTAAGTAACAGCAAGCGTGAGAGATCGCCCAGCAAGCGACTGCGTTGGCTCGAGCCGGGGGATCAGATGACATGAAAAACAAAGCTATAAAAATTGAAATCGAACACCTCCTCTAATGATATAAAACAGATTCAAAATCAAAATAACTCGATAGAGACCAACGCTGGGATAAGGCGTTGTCAATTTAACTTGAAGAGCAACGAATTTACTCTGATAGCGAATAAAAATACATGTCGTCAGATTCTCACGCTCAAGCGGGCGCAGATCGTTCATCTCCCCCAAAATTAGTGTAGAAACACGGGGTATATATTGAGGGCCCGCGAAGGCCTCGGCGCGATTCGACTATCAACTATTTCGGTGTGCGGAGCTCACGTCAGTTTGTACCGCGATTTTAAAATAATCGGACTTGTAGTAAAATTGTATCGAGACTTGTACAAACGAGCGGTAGTGCGAGAGGCTTGTAAAATCATTTGTCAATCAGTTAACGATATCTGTGCGCGATAGCGAGTGGCGAGTGTAAAAGTACAGCCAGTGCGTGCCACAACTACGCAACCAGAGGATCCGGTCATTTGAGACGAGCGACCATAGCGGTCATTGAGCATCCATTCCAACCATCTGGGAAACAGCAAGTCATCGTTCACACCTGCGAGTCGCCAGCAGTACGTTGAGTAGCTTAAGTAGAAATATAGTATGCATGTAATTAGATATAAGGTCCCTAAATAAAATTATAATCGTCTGCCATTGTAAGTGTGGGCTACGACAGTTATTATTTATAAACCCTTATACTCCCCAGCCAGACTAAGAACAATATTATTAATTGTTGTGTCTCACGACGTAACATTCCATTTGTTCTGTTTCATTACTCCTTTTAATTTTCTTCGTTAGATTTGCCACGGTACAGAAGGGTTTTAAACGTTCCAACATCTTTTTATCCGTTTTAAGTTTTAATCTTAATTTTAAATATAAATTGTGCTGACTCGTTTCACCATACTGCTTCAATAAATCGAACGCCTTTTCCCAACCGTCATTTTTTTCTTTTAATAATTGTCCATTTTCGTAAAAAATTTCAATCTCATTACTTGTTAACACTTATTCTATTTTCTCCATAGACACTGCAGCTTTTCTTCCGCATTTTTTTTTCTCCACTATTTCACTCATGGTTATATAGCGTGACATAATAAAGTTGGAGGAATATTATTTCGCACATTTGTATTTATTTATCGAAATGTTTTAGAGTGTCAGGCGAAGATTATCGATACGCTAAATTTAATGATCGAGTCAGAATTGCTGATAAACGAGTAATTATTATAGAAAAAAATTTTTTTTTTTGAAAAAATGTAAAAAAATAGGTTCTGCGTACAGTAAGTGAAAGAAAATTTTTTTTCATCAATTTAACACGATTTCCAAGTTCAAATCGGTGCAAAAAACGCTGAGAAATGTTAATTTAAAAAATCCGAAAATTATGTCGGGACTTGAAATTTTTGTTACTCATAACCTCGCTTCTCGTACTCAAAGCCGAGTGGGGCCTCACACACGAAAATGAGCAAAATGAATATTTATCGATGATTGGTCAAAGGGAGAACTTGGCACATAAAGATTAGCGATGATTACCAGTCGTTCTAGTAGTAGAAAAAGTGGCTAGCCTTATCAACAGAAGCAATACTGATCCGGGCATCCAGGACGATCATAAGGTCCAAAGTAACATTTAATCGATACTGTACCATATGGAGAATTTGGCATTATGAATTTTGACACCATTAACACCCAACCGCGCGAGTAAAATGTTTAGAGTATCGTAAAATACACAGTAGATGGTCAGATGGAAAATGATTCAACCATAACATAAAACGGTGGTAGTCTCGACGCTCATAATCCTCAAATAATACGGAAAAGTTGGCATTCGAGTTCATTGGTCCAATAGTCAAGCAACATTCAACCAATATGATAAGATGGGTTTGAAAAACATTTATCTTACAAAATGATGAGGCTCGTATCCAGGCAGATGCATAATTGTAATCTTGCTCCAAACAGACCCTTACAGGAGAGGAAAAGTTGGCATTTTACATTTTTAAGCGAAAAACGAGCCCACGACCGAACCAATGGTACTTATAATCAGTATCGCATTGCTACGTCCCATACGAAACCAGAAGGGTTTCTAGAGCTTTTCATCGAACTCAGTATAATTTCGACACTCGGCAAAGTTGGCATTTTACATTTTTAAGCGAAAAACGAGCCCACGACCGAACCAATGCTACTTATAAATGATATTGCATGATAACGTCGCATGTGTATGCGTACGAGTATCCATGAGTTTTACCAGAGCTTTCCATTGAACTTAGTATGCTTATGATACTCGGAAAAGTTGGCATTTTACATTTTTCAGCGAAAAACGAGCCCACGGCTGAACCAATGGTACTTATAATCAGTATCGCATTGCTACGTCCCATACGAAACCAGGAGGATTTTTAGAGCTTTTCATCGAATTCAGTATGATTATGACACTCGGAAAAGTTGGCATTTTACATTTTTACGCTAAACACGAGCCCACGAACGAACCAATGCTACTTATAAACGATATCGCATGACAACGTCGCATGTGTATGCGTAAACGTATCCTAGAGTTTTACCTGAGCTTTTCATTGAACTGAGTAAGCTTCTGACCTTATTGAGAAATCTTGTATTCTGCGATTTTACAAATTCAATTTGAATGATCTTATGTATGAAATATATCATTATTATCAGTTTAGCAAATAATTAAGAAACGGAACATTTTTTTGAAATATTCATTTCTGAATTTATTTCTCAAAAATGGTTGAATTTTTCAAGCATTAACATCTCTAATGTATAAACATCATAAGCTCACAAAAGCTCGCAAGTATACACATTCATACTCATCAATTCTCACACACGCACGCTTTTCTGCTTTTTGTATTCGAACTGTTCATTTCGATCAATCTTGGCCAAAGTTCCTGTAAATAAATGGTTATTGAATAATTTTTTAAACAATAGAGTTTCTTTTTACGTGTATATACTTACAAAAATGCCAATAGTTTTTCCTGGAGCATTTTTTTCATCTGCTCCACAGTGAGCTTTTCGAAGCGCTCATTCAAAGCTCGCTCGAATTCTTGTCTCACTAATTCAGCGGCTTCTGAACTCGCCAAACTCATCTTTCTGAGATAGGAGCGAACAATGCGAACTTTCGGATCGTTTAAAGGTACTTCTTCCTTCGTGACAAATTTTACGATGTCCCGACAATTTTGGGCCGACCAAGTCATCAGATATTTGACGTCATCATAACCCATTTTTTATGCCTGCAATTAAAATTACATTATCCAGAGAAAAGATTTTTACATGAAAAAAGAATGAAAATACTCACAAAAAGCAGTAAAAAATGATGAGAAATGTCGGGCTCATCAACCACAGATCTTCATGGTAAAATTTGTAAACTCCTCCGAATTCTTCAAAATAATTCGCCAGTTCGGCAGCTCCATCCTTATTCCGCACAATATCTGCTCCGATCGCTTCCTCGGCTATGTCTAAAAGTTCTTTGGGAGAACTAATATGTATAATTAACTTTTCACGCGCATACTTTTTAGTTTTAACAATTTATCTAATTTTTTCAAAAAATATATTTTGTTTAACGGCACGTATCTAGTCATACTATAAATGTTTGTTTATATTCTCAACTACAATGAACTCAGCAATAGGTTATAAATAAAGTTCTCTACGGAATACAGCTATAAATTGTTGCTATGACGTGAATATAGGAATAACATAAAAAAAATTGTTTAAAATAAATATTGTAAAAACTGCGGTTATACGTTATTGTTTGTTGAAATGGCGCAAGCACAACAGCAAGCGCAAATTAAGCGAAACCGGATGTTTGAGTGCCTCATTAGTGCACGAGATCCCGAAAATATTGTTGAGGAGCCAAGACGACCTGG
Source organism: Trichogramma dendrolimi (assembly GCA_034770305.1). NCBI lineage: Eukaryota > Metazoa > Arthropoda > Insecta > Hymenoptera > Trichogrammatidae > Trichogramma > Trichogramma dendrolimi. The sequence continues at coordinate 37,017 of JAPMIB010000280.1, read as the reverse complement.
CAGACCTCGCAACCGAGTTGCCGAGAACGGTGATCCGAATTTTATCTACGCTCAGCGAATTTTTGAACGCGATTACGGTGCTCCAGTGCCGTCGGAGCAAACTTTCCAAAGGTAAGTACCCATGAATGATAAGTAATTAATTAATGATGTGATGAGAAGCAACAAATCTTTTTTATTCATTTATTCTAAAACATTTTTCTATTATTTTCAGATTATGGAGGCAATACCAAGAAACTGGCACCTTGGTTGACCGTCGAGCAAATCGCGGCCCGAGAAGAGGACGAGTACGCGATCCGTTGCGGGAGGTAGTGCTGGAGGCGTTTCAGGATCATGGGCGTCAAAGCGCACGAGCCTTAGCTCGACAACTTGGTGAGTATTTTATAATCTATTTATTAGTACACACGTACAATATCTCAATAAAACTATACGATAATAGGTTCATAAAAAACAAACGCAGAAATTCACATTCAAACATTTCTCTACTTATGTCATTCACACGTATTTACGACAAATTTCTTATAATTTCTAATTATAAATGATTTAGGGGCAAACCGAGAAGTAGTGCGCCGTATAGCGAGAGCTGTTATGCGGCCTTTCAAGTACATCAAGCAGCCAAAGCAAAAACCACAAGATCTACCAAACAGACTGAGATTCGCGCAATGGTTTTACAACAAGAACAGCAACAGCCAGGTTGGACCCGATTTATCTGTTTTACAGATGAATCAAGATTTACACCGAGAGGAGTTCTGAATAAACAAAATGATAGGTACGTTGGAAAAAACTCGCATTTTTAATTCATTGGTTAAAAAAAAAATTTATTTCAGATTCTGGGCTGCGGAAAATCCGAAGTGGGTACGCGATGTAGAATACCAAGATCGTTGGTCTGTTAATGTTTGGGGAGGAATAGTAGGCGATCGACTCGTTGGACCAGTTATTCTCGACGCGACGATGAACGGCGATACTTACTTGGAGTTGTTGCAACAACGATTGCCGGGATTGCTGGCCAACAATCCAATAAGAATGCAGGACATGTGATGGCAACATGACGGAGCAACTTGTCACGGTACCATCGATGTAACCGCCTGCTTGAACGAAATGTTCGCCGACCGGTGGATGGTTATAGGTCAAGGCAGGATCGCAGATGGCCAGCGCGTTCACCCGACCTGACACCTTGTGATTTTTACCTCTGGGGTAAAATAAAAGATTTATGCTACCGTGACGAGCCAACTACAGCAGACGACATGATCGAGAGGATTCATCGAGCATGGGCTACGGTGACACCACGCGAGTTACAGCGTGTCCTAAGACACCTCTTGCGAGTAATGGAATGTGTGGTTGAGCACAATGGAGGCCATGTTTGGCCTCACATTAACTATTAGCTAAAAAGAAAGCCGTTAGAGTAAGAATTACAAGTTTGAATGTGTATATGTACGTTTCTCTTAGTTTAAATTAATGTAAGTTACATGTTAACGCATGAAAAATGTAGATACTGCAATATTAGACGAATTTTAAGTAACGAATGAAAAAATAAATTTTTCGAAAAAAAAATGATCTGTTGCTTAATTACTTGCCGAGAAAATCATAACAAATTATTTGATGCATAACATAATGTTGACTGTGTAAAAACACAGCATAAGTAATCGTTTGGATATGGCCAGAAGAATACTCAGTTCAATTGCTACTTCTAATACACATGCGACGTAGTCATGCGACATCGTTTATGAGTATCATTGGTTCGGCCGTGGGCTCGTTTTTCGCTTAAAAATGTAAAATGCCAACTTTTCCGAGTGTCATAAGCATACAAAGTTCAATGGAAAGCTCTGGTAAAACTCATGGATTCTCGTACGCATACACATGCGACGTTGTCATGCGATATCATTTATAAGTAGAATTGGTTCGTTCGTGGGCTCGTGTTTAGCGTAAAAATGTAAAATGCCAACTTTTCCGAGTGTCATAAGCATACAAAGTTCAATGGAAAGCTCTGGTAAAACTCATGGATTCTCGTACGCATACACATGCGACGTTGTCATGCGATATCATTTATAAGTAGCATTGGTTCGTTCGTGGGCTCGTGTTTAGCGTAAAAATGTAAAATGCCAACTTTTCCGAGTGTCATAATCATACTGAGTTCGTTGAAAAGCTCTAGAAACCCTCCTGGTTTCGTATGGGACGTAGCAATGCGATACTGATTATAAGTACCATTGGTTCGGTCGTGGGCTCGTTTTTCGCTTAAAATGTAAAATGCCAACTTTTCCGAGTGTCATAATCATACTGAGTTCGATGAAAAGCTCTAGAAACCCTCCTGGTTTGTCACGCTATATAATATATGCATTAAGTAAACTTCGATTGTTCGCGAATTGAATGTTCAAACGTGTATGAGCATGCAGGAGGTTTCGGTATTCCCCCGGACACGATCGGGTATACTATGGCCGTGTGATGCTGTGGTATCTCCCCACTTAAATCGGAGCCACTACGGAAGAAGAAGAAAAAGAAGATCGGGTATACTTTTAGCAGAAGTTAGTGAACAGCTTTTGGCGCGCCAGTAATTTTGACCGAATTGCGTTCCCGGCATCGAAACCTTATTCATACGTTGCGCATCATATCTACAGTTTTTTTCGTTTCATTTTATTTTTAAAATAGTATAAAATTTTACACAGTGTGCCCAAAAATGCCTCGAAAAGCTAGTGTTTCTTATGCTAAAATTTATAAGGTTTTGAAGGGTATGACAGTATTTAAGTGAGATGGAGCTTTGAAAACATTAATACAGCCAGTATGGACGGATGCTTGTCAAAAATTGGATAATAAAATATTGCCTAAGAATTTGTACATGAAAGTATTCAAAAACTACGGCAACTTACAACAGAGACTTAAAAAGTATGCGATAAAAAAAAAACAAATTAATCCAAAGTTAAAAACAAGTGAAAGCGCAATTGAGCCTGCAAGTGAATCATCTGAAGCGGACGATAGTGATACATTAGAAAATACAGCTTCCAACTCCGATTGTGAATACAATGAAAGTGATTCTGATAAATTTTTCGTTTCTGATACCGAAAATTCATTAGAAGTAATGAAAATGCAGACGGCAAATTCATATGTCATATGAGAAAAGAAAAAAATATGAATCCTTTAAACTGTGAACCGTTAAATTTTACTATACATATAGACAAAGATGTCTGGTTGCAGATAAAACCTATCAATCCTAAAAAATTACCTGCTTCAAAATGGACTCCTAAGATATTTCGGGCTATCTGTGAATATGATAAAAGACTTATCTGTCCGTACAGTTTCAAAGTAGGCACAGTTTATTCGTCATATAATAGTCACAAGTACTTTGATTTTTACGGCAGATGCAAAGATAAAAAGTGCAATACATATTTTTACGGAGTATGTAAAGAAAAGCCAAAGGATGAAGATGAAAAAATCGCAATTCACATTTGCACATTCGATACTCGAAATGTAAAACATGGTGTTCACATGTGATAGTTGAGGACATGAGGCGTGAGTGAGGGGAGCGATTGGTGGGGCGACTTCTGTTGTCTTTGGAGTATGTGTCGTCGCTGTTGACACGTCGATCCAGTTTTTAGCTAACTCTTAGCATATTAGCAACTATTCTTTCTGCTTAGAGTCGCCCTTGCAAGCTCTTGTCTTAGTCTCGGCTCACCGCTGTGGAGCCCAACTACTCGCATAAGAGCAGTGTTTAATTTCAATAAAGTTTTTGCTTGTTATTTTTATTGTTAACTTATCACGAGTACGAGATTTATTATTGCCCAAGTCCGACTTGTCGAGTTATTCGCAAGATAAACATTGGTAGCAGAGCGCGATTGCCATACACAAAAAAAGCCCGGTCAAAAAAAAAAAGAAGTTTGTCCGTTACGCAGACAGCAGATACTTTTGGCGCGAAAAATGGCTAAATCCAGCGCAACGATATTTAGTGCCCAATTGAAGTTGGTAACTCATATCGCCAATTTTTACGAAAATTCTACCTCGAAGGTGAATAAGGAAGCCCAGACCCTGGAGCACTTCAAATGCCGTCTCGAGCTGTTGGAAAAATACTGGGACAAATTTGTGGATCGACGATGAGCTGATCCCGTTCGAACAAGAGTTTAAGGCAGAGAAGTACTTCGCGGAAGATTATTACACGCTGATCGAGCTGGGAAAAAAATTTGTTCAACTAACCTCCTATACACAAAACGTTACATGGGAAATAATGAGCGTGTGGCTGATCACTACTTTCACAATCATCATCAGTGCATTTCCACTTAACCAAATACCATTTATTTTCACTAAAATCGTTTGCATGATTAGGCACAAATTTTTCGTACACATATTCGTTATTTGTTAACACTCTTTTCCGTATAGAAGAAGTGCGTACAGTATAGCACTCCGTCTCGCCTTTGCCACGTATTTTACAATATTTCAACATTTTTTTGCCACTATGTCCTTTATCGTATTCCCTATACTATGTTCACAATGATGTATTGGGTTTATATATTTTTATCGGCGCACACGATGATGATCGATGACTCGCAGACAAACTTGTCGAAACAAGTCGAGGACCGAGGTTCGAATGTATTTCGAGCACGAGCGCGTTGTATGCCGCGGTCAGTATAGCCAGCGCAGCGTTACCAAAAGCGAGTGTAGTCACTCACGCTGTAGTCAGTGCTACTGGCTACAGAATATTCTGTATATAATCAGCGGAAACTGCCGACCGTTTGCCGCGTGAATCTCCAATGCCACCTCGTGTGATTTTGCTGTTTTCAAACTAAACAAACCGTTGTATCGTAAAATTCGAAACAGCTATATTGTATATATTTTTAATAAAACATTTTTATTAAAATAACTTTATTAAAATGGCCCAAAAAGAAAAATCATTTTAAAAAATGTATTACAAAACTGGAAAAGAAGAGGATTTTTCAAATTATGCTCGAAGGCAATTGAAACGTGCTCGTCCATCGACAGATCTGGTAAGCAAATTTTATACTTTTATTTGAATAATTTATTTGTATATTTTGTACTTCTGATTTTGATGATTTTCAATCGGAAATTTTGCTAAATCAACAGTTCAGCTCTAGCATAGTTCAATATAACTTTTTGGCTAAGCGTTGCTGGTTACTCTGCTATAATATACAACAATAACATTAAAAACATTTAAGTTTAATTAGTGATCATTATTTTCATAAAAATTTCAGCAAGTACAGCTTAAAGTAGTTGATTTTCCTAAGCATAGCTCTTTGTCATAATTTGTAGATTTATTGCATGTAAATTTGCACAAACAGTAATTTTGATTTAAATAGTTCAATCAAGTCTAATGATGTTTGGAAATCTTAAAAGAACTGATAATTGAAATAAAAACTGGAGGCCTGTCCTTGATTTTATTTATTCTGGTTGTTTTTACATGAGATAAATAATTTCTAATTTATTATGAAGTAATGCAGAGAATAAATTCATACTAAACACGTCATCCAACTATAGAAAATGATTGTGTAAATAAAGTGAGAAATAACTGTCATATTTTGATAACTTCCTACCATGTGAAATATTATATTACTGAGATAGGTGCCGTTTATTCTATGAGAACATTTAAAAGTTGATTTGCTAGTACTTGTAATTGAAATATTACATTCAATTGATGCTTTAAAGATGTATGTGCAGAATACTCAAAATCTCTAATATTCATCTAATCTTATATCTAATATTAATTACCTTTTAATGAAAATATATGAACAAATGACAAACAATTTCAGATTTATTGACATTTATCAATACATAAGACAAAAAACATGTAATTACACTGGTTGCATATCATTGAACGCAATTGATGCTTTAGAATATTCTTAAGAAATATCAAGCTCTTTACAATTGTAACAGTACTCATCATTGTGTGAAACAAAACAAGTGCTTTCAAAAAGTATAATTTTTGATTATAGTCGACAAAATTTTTTAAAATTAAAAATGTTACTTATGGTACATTAAAAATTAATTTATAATATTGAAAAATTTTGTCAATTATAATGAAGAATTAATACTTTGTAAACAAGCCTCTAATTTTCAATGTGTCATAAGTAAAACCTTAAGAAGTTTTGTCAACTATATAGATGAATTATAATTGTTGTAAGATATTGCTTTGCATTACACACTGCAGAATATTCTAATTCTTGCAAAGAATTACAATACCAGTAGCGTTTCATTTCATAATATAGTTTTGTTCACATACTATATGTATTGATGAATATTTTCAAACCTTGATTTTTTTTGTCCATAGACATATATTATTCTTATATTTATATTATATTATTATTTAATATATTGGGAAATTTGTCTTGCTTACAACATTTCAAAAGTGCTAACAGCATGTAATTGTACATAATAGTCTTATTGCACGTTAATGATAGGTGTAAAAAATATCTGTGAATTAATTGATGGATTAGAATTTGACTTTTTAGGGTTTTTTTATACTTGCAAGTTTTCAAATGATTTAAACACTTACAGAGTACTATTTTTTTAAAAATGAGGAAAATTTACAGACAATTTCTACAATTTCTAGACCTTTCTACAATTCTTTTTCAAAATCACTTAATGCTGAGTTGGGAGTTTTGGTAGCATTTGCAGAAAAAATTAATTTAATAAAAAAAACTTATTTAAGGGTAACCTTCATACACACCCTGTTAGCAACATATACTAGATTATTTTGTGCACATTTTTTTCAGTCAGCAAGCAATCATTGGTTTGAAATGTCATGAGGTTTATCATAGTACTTATAAAAATGAGCCTGATTTTATTCAATAATATATAATTGATAACTAACAACACAAACACATTTTTATAAATTTCATTATAGCTTCTTAAAAGTCTCAAGAACAATAATTGCCTCACTGAATGAGAAATAGGTATAAATTATCGTATATGTTAGTAAGCGTGGACTGAAAAAAGGGGGTTGTAAAAAGCCCTGAAAATTATTATGTATGGAAATTAATGAATTTGAATAGAATAGATTTGTCCTGCCATTAGAAAAATCTTGAAAGCCTAGATAAAAATGAAAATACGTTTCCGGTGATTTCCGCTGAAGAATTTCATATCAATTAAAGTGAGTGTCTTGGTTTTATTATTTTTGAGATCTTCAAGTATTTAAAAAATTCGAGAAAAATAACATGAAATATTTTTGGAACTTTTCATCGTTACCTTGGCTTCAATAGATTCTCGTAAAAAAATTACTTGCATTGGAAATATCAAAAACCACCTATAAAGTAATTGAGGCCGTGTTATCTATAACTTATTCAAGACTAAATTTTGATGATAGACATTCAATTTTGAAATGAATGGTACCCAAAGTAATCATTTAAAAATATTCTCCATTATATAAAGTGATCTACATTCATATCATTCGAATGATCAGAACTAGCTCCGAGTACTCGAAAAAACTCAATTCGATCGAGTCGAGTATTTTCCTCGAGTTCGAATCGAGTACTCGAGTTTTTCCGAATACTCGCCATGCATTTGAATTTTAAGTGAATAATAATGAATTAACAATTTCTAGACTCCTCCCTTTGAGTGAACAAGCTGATAAGTATGATGAAGTGTAGTAATATAAAATTATTTTCTTCACATCCAGCAGATAGTTTAATTGAATTGAGGACGAAAAGCCTTTTAAATGTCAAAAATTAGAGCAACTGAGATCGATAAGAATTTTCATGTGCACTCGAGTTCATAAGCTCGATGCACAAAAATAATATGTAATATAAATACGAGCGCTGCGAATATCACATTTATGAGCATAGAGACTGATAATTCATTATTTATTTACTTAAAAACTCAAGTACATGGCGAGTAATCGAAAACACTTGAGTGCTGGGAAAAATTCGAGTACACGAAAAAAACTCGAGTATTCGAATTTTCCCGACTGGAGTATAAACTCGAAAAATCGGGTACTCGCACAGCCCTAATCAGAACTTTATTCAATTCTTGAAAAAAATCCATATTGATAAAATTTTATCATTTTGTGTAATCTGTATCGCTGTAGGAGGCTTCGTCAAGTCAACCACGTGATCATACGTACCCTTGGATGAAATGGAAGGAAACCTAAGCTATGACTACGAGTTTTTCAATGATGATGCGACCAATCTTCCAGATGCATGCATGAACGATGTAACTATAGCTTAGGAAATGCTTTTGGTGTTTTTTTTTAATTTTTAAATTTATCAATTTTAGTCACAATCAATAGATGACAAAAGAAGAAAATGATTATTATAAAGAAATAAATGATGAGTGTGACATTGATTTATTCCAAATTCGTCAACGTAAGAAAATTAAATGTCTAAAAGATTTGATTGAGAGTGAAGGTTTCCATGATCCCATCTCAACACCCGTAGCTATAAGTCGATCTCAACTTTTATTCATGATTTTGAAATTGAATACCAGTAATCATCTTTCCCTGACCACCTTATCGAATATTTTATCTCTAATCAATTCCATTTTGAAGAACCCATATTACCTGCATCTAAGTACATGGTAGATAAAATTTTCAACAATGATGATGATGTTGATTATCACATCACTTGCCCCAAGTGTAATAAATACTTGGGTAATTTGAATGAATTGAACTCGGAAACACATTGTTCCAAGTGTAACTGTGGCATCGATGAAATTCAGTCTAGCAGTTATTTTTTGGATCTTGGACCATCTAAAGCCATAAAAAATTATTAGAATCCACGAAGACTATTATTATGAAGTTATGAAAAGGAACTTTTCTGATACAGAAAACATACGGGATATATACGATGGTGAAATGTACAAAAATTTCGTTTCACAATTACCCCCTGATTCGAGAGGATGCTATGTTTCTGTGACATTCAATAGCGACGGTGCAGCTCCATTTAAATCATCCCCACTATCTGTATGGCCTATTTTCATGATGTTAAATGAAATACCACTCCAAGAAAGAATGAGTAGTTTGATTCCATGTGCTTTATGGTTTAATAAAAACAAGCCAGATATAACAATTTTTCTAAAAATCTTCGTCCAGTTGATAAATCGATTATCTGATAGTGGTATACCCTGTATAATCAAAGGAGAAGAAATTGTAATCAAAGTTTATTGCATTTTGTGCTGTGTGGATACTGTTGCTAGAGCGCCCATGCAAGGATTAACGCAATTTAATGGTAAATACGGTTGCAATTGGTGTTTGCACCCCACTGAATATTATGGAGCAACCAGATATCCATATTATGAAATTCCACCTGCGTTGCGAACAGCCAACCAAACTATTGATTATATGTTTAGGTTGAGTTCTGAAATGAAAACAGGAAACTCAATTTATGGCGTAAAAAAAGTATCAGCTCTTATCAATCTTCAGTATTTTGATATAATTCGTGGTTTTGTACCCGATTATATGCACTGTATTCTATGTGGGGTTAGAAAACAAATAACAGAATATTTGATAAAAAGTGACTCTGAATTCTATGGAAATCTTTTGGATGAAATAAAATTCCCATATCAAGTTGGACGAATGACACGCCCACTTTCTGGTCGAAGATATTGGAAATGCAAAGAATGGGAAAACTGGATATTATACGCTAGTCTTATATTATTTTCATTAAAATATAAATCGCCAAAGCTAGAATATTGGAGTTTGCTGGTTGAAAGTTTGCACATTTTGTTACAAGAAAATATTACAACAGAAGAGCTGAATAGCGCAGAAGAGAACTTGCGACAATTTGTAGAAAAAACTCAAGATGATTTAAAAATCAAAGCGATGACCTACAACATCCATCAATTATTACATATTTGTCAAAGCGTACGGGATTGGGGTCCACTTTACACATATTCTGCATTTGCCTTCGAGTCGGGAAATCATGACTTACTCCAAGCCATTCATTGTGGAAAAGGTATTATTTTTCAAATATTAAGGCATTTGAACATAACTGAGTCAATAACAACATTAAAAAGCCATGTATTTGAAAATTCATCAATAATAGCTCGGGATTATTGCGAAAAAACTTTCAGCTCAAGAGTCAAAAATAGCCTCAAATTGACAAATATTACATACTTCGGAATTGCTGCTCCTATACTTGAAGATGTAAAAAAAAAATTCCAATTATCGTCCAGTTATATTTTTTTTAAAAGGATGTCAAAAAGTGGATGTTTATTTTCGGGTAAAATTAAGACAAGATCTGATAATTCTAAGGCGCAGTTACATAACGGCCAGTTTATTAGAATACTCGGATTTTTGGTAAACGTAGATAGTAAAAATGAATTTATGTTGTGTAGGAAACGTCTCAAGAATTATTTAACAAATGTTCTAAAATTTGTGAAGTTCTCAAAGAAGATGATAATGATGAGCTATTTCCAACGAAGGATATCAAAACTATATGCGTGTATATAAGTTTAGCAGAAAAAAAATTCATAACTCCTGTTCCAAACTTATTACATTATTGATTTATAACTCTTTTTTACTTTTTGCTCATTACTTTATTATTATTAAATGAAATATTTAAATAATAAATTATTTAGTCTTTATTATTTAAATATAGTTTTAGATAGATTTTAATACAGTTCACATAATAAATGATGCCATATGTAAATTTTATCAGCTTGCTATGTAAATTAATATAAAAAGTTTAAAACAAATAAATAAACGAAGTGATACCATACATAGATTTCACCAATCTACCATAGCTATTAATAATTATATAAATATATTATTTATTTTTATAACAGAACTAGACTTAAGCTATCAACGTATATAAATTTATATCATCACTGAAATAGAAAATGAATTGTTTAGTTCATAATGTAAATAGTAATAATAAAATTTTTTTTATGAATTTCATGATTGTGATGAAGTTTCACTATTATGTCAAGATCTTATACAAGAACTTGCTACCAGATGTCTTACAATTTTATCAAGATCTTATATAAGAACTTGCTACCAGATGTCTTACAATTTTATCAAGATCTTATGCAAGAACTTACAAGGTCGATTATCATATGTAAGTTCTTGCATAAGATCTTATACAAGATCTTTTCAAAATCTTGCCTAAGAACTTATCAAATATTTTCATTGGGGTAACAATGAAAATAAAAGCAACGAGGAATCAATAAGTAAGAAAAAACCACCGACACTTAGCAATGTTAAAAAATCGACTGAAGTTCCGTGTGCAACCTCTACATTGATTTCTTTGAAAGATACTGAGTCATCTATCGTTCCCTCTAATTCACTTGTCAAACTTGCCGATTCTGAGTCAATAGCTCAAAGTACGTGATTATCTCATATTTCCAACAGATTTGAACGTTGAATAATATTTTTCATGTTTTTAGATAAAAAAGACACAGCTTTTGACGAAGTTAAACAAGGTAAAATTTGATTTTGTTCTCTTTATACTTAAATACTTTATTGCATATTTATGTGACTTTACTGAAATGTTATAATCCAACATAACTCATTGCAGATACAAATTAAAATTCCGATCTCTCCAGAAATACAGGTGAAGTACAAGAGGACCATGAAACTTTAAAATCCAAACAAGGTACGTGGTTTTTTCATTATCTACTCTTTTTTCCAAATAATATTGTTATTTGAAATAGTTTATTTCATTTTTCAGATGAAATCATACAGTCTTAGCTTTCCAATTCTATTGGATCCTACGAAAATTAAGACAATGAGAAATCTACACTGGAGAAAAGTCCATTGCACCTTGGCCACAAGAACGAATTCGATATTGTTCCAGATATCACTCCTACAATTATTTTATCGGAAGGAAAAGAGACACCTTTCAGTCCTACCACTACTCTGTTTGCCGAATTTGTCAGTTCGAAAGCTATAGGTCAAAAGCTATAGGTATACAATTGTTCTATATTTTAAACAAATCTGAACGTTAAATAATATTCTTTGATGTTTTCAGATCAAAAAGAGACGACTTCTGATGAAATTAAGCTAGGTAAAATCTGTTTATGTTCACTTTATACTTGAATAATTTATTGCACATGTATGTGACTTTACTAAAATGTTATAATCAAACATAATTTATTGCAGATTCAATGGAAAATTCCGATTTCTCCAGTAATACAGGTGAAGTATCCAAGTAACCCAAGTGACCCCCCAAGTGACCCAAGTAACCTAAGTGCTCGTGTAGAGCTGAACAGTGCCGCGGCATTTTTCTCGACTTACTTTTGCACAACTGTGACTGCTGTACGACTGCTTTATCGTTCGTTGTGTCGATCTGGTCTTATATTTCAATGATACTCAGAGATACAAAGAAGCCAGTCATATGCCTCTGATTGGACAAAAAAGATTATTTTTAACAAAATTTCGAGGTTCAAAATTTGCATCTAAGTGTAATAGCTGGACGGCCCTCGCGAGCAAAACGTGCATACGCACGAACGTACGCGCTGCCACATACACAGGCACAGTAGTACCAGCACTCATATGAGCAGGCAGCAAGCGCGCGCACGGATAGAGCAGCGCATGTTGGTGTGCGACCGCACATGTACACCGCGGCACACGCTTGTGTGTGTGCGCGCACGGATAGAGCAGCGCGCACTTGTGTGCGTGCTCTCACGTACGAGAGCGGCGCGCACTTGTGTGCGTGCTCACACGTATAAAGCGGCTCACGCTTGTGTGCAGCATAACTTGTACTTGCGACCGCAAAAGCAGCATGACTCGTGCTTGCGACCACATAAACATCAAAATCGCGCTATAAGAGCAATAAAGTAGGCAAACTAACGATCGACCCGGGCAATAATTAACACCCGAATAACGGCGAAGGTCGAATCCCGAGTTACGCCGATGCTCGGGCAAGCAAACAAGGTAATTAGAAAAACGACCCGACCATCCACAAGAACAGGAGCACGTCTGTTGTTTATGAGCTCCAAGTCTACGCAAAAATCGACCGGATGCGAAATACCCAAATCTCGAACTCAGGAGGACGGACATAATTCAACAGCGGTATCCGCCCGAACAAAGGGAGTGCCGCAAAGAAAGTCAGTATATATATCGGAACGAGAGGTAGTCTCGGGGCAGATACTCTCTTACCGTCGAGCAGACCGAAGCTCTGGTCGGGCAGATACTCTCTTACCGTTGAGCAGACCGAAGCTCTGGTCGGGCAGATACTCTCTTACCGTTGAGCAGACCGAAGCTCTGGTCGGGCAGTTACCGAACTCATACGAGGGCGCAGCTACGCGCGATCGCACAACATTCTAACGATCGGGACTTAGTCAATTTTCACGACGATCGCTACCGAGCTCTTAGCCGAATTCTCGAGTCACCCCGAGCGTACAGTAGTGCACCCGCGAACTGTACACGCTTCATAGATACGAAGTAGAGAGCGCGCGCGTTAAGTGCAACAGCCTGCCAGCCGAACAGCCTCACAGCCAACGAGCTCATCCAGCCTGCTACCCGCGCAGCAGAACAGCCGAGCAGCCACGATCAACTGCGCCACCGCCACTCCGGTAACCACCCGAACCACGCGTCACTCTATAACCGTAAGCCATAAATTTAATTAGCCGATAAGTTACGTCGATGTTCTTGTATGAATATTTATAGCAGTAAAAATATAGAACAGTCCTGTGTGAAACCAATGCCTTTGTGTTATTCATTTCCTCCACCTCACCCAACAAAGAGACAACGAGTATAAAGTCGAGTCACCGCGCCATAGAAGCATTTTGATGGTAGAGTCTTAGCTGCCAATACATTAAACAATTAATAACTAATAGATGGTCAAACGAGCCATCACATAAACAAGGACCATTCGAGCGCGCGCGCGCGACTTGTTTGAAGTTAAATGTTTAATTTTCTGTGCTCTCACTTGTGATCCGGTGAAATAAATACTAGTATGATCTTAAGGACTTATTAATGTTTGAAAAAAAATTAAATCCAGTCTCGATGGTCGTCAAAGTTGTTATAATAACCCAAGTGCTCGTGTAGAGCTGCACAGTTCCGCGGCATTTTTCTCGACTTTCTTTTGCACAACTGTGACTGCTGCATGCTGGCCTTATCGTTCGTTGTGTCGATCTGGTCTTATATTTCAATGATACTCAAAGATACACAGAAGCCAATCATATGCTTCTGATTGAAAAAAAAAGATTTTTTTTAACAAAATTTTCAAGTTTAAATGTGGCGCAAATGCGAGATTTATTTAGCTTCCGCGCGCGAGTCGTCGTCGAGTGATAAAATCCTTGTTCAGAGCTGTTGTTCTCTGGCACGTTTCTCGGTGTAATTATAACTTGGATTGATTGACACACTTATTCATCTTTAAAAAATAATTTAATCCAGTGACGATCGCGGTCAAAGTTGTTAGAATAAACCAAGTAACCCATCTGACCAATTGATTATTTTCCAAGTGTGCGCACCCCGATATTCTGTAGATGCACCTCGATATTCCGTAGATCGATCGTTCGACAAATGGAATAAATTTTTATTTTACGAATAGGCCAATCTATTACTTTTGAAAGAACGAGCGTTTTCCAGCCGGTCTTAAAAAATAATCGAACTTGACAGTAATAGAAGTCTAGGTCCATCCCGAGGTTTCTCGTGGTGACTCCGTGCCTTGTTCACGAGCAGGTATGCTCGAGCTTTGATTAAATGTTTCAGACAAAAATTCGTTCAAAGTCAGCCAAGTAACCGTAAAAGCAGCAGTAATGGCTATTAATATTCCAGTCCTTTATACGTCTCCTGGCCCTAGTCCGATATTCAAATAAATCTTGAAGAAAAACTGAATTCCGATATATGCTTCAGATTGGCTAAAAAAAGATTATTTTTAACAAAATTAAAGAGTTCAACATTTGCGCGAAGGCGAGACCTTTTGAGCGCGAGTCGTGTGGAGGATACAATCGCTTTTTATTGTGCTGGTGCGTAATTGTCGGTGAAATAAATACTGGTATGATTTTGAGCACTTATTGATGTTTAAAAAAAAAATTAAATTCAGTCTCGATCGTCGTCAAAGTTGTTGTATAAACCTAAGAAATTCGAATGATTAGAGCAACCACATATCTTCGAAAAAAAGTAGATTCGAGCACTGGCTGTGATTAAAGTCGAATGTTTAACCTTAATTCGGACTGTGTCGTAATGGTTAAAAAAGCCACTCGATCTTCGATCAAGTCGTCATTGAGTTTCTTTTATAATGATTTAGAGCACACACGGCTATTTTTCGAGGATGTTCGGCGATGGCAGCACGTCCGCGCAGAGCAACAAAGGTCAGAAGCGCCACGCCATCGCGCGTCGAGTCGCGTTTGTTCTGTACGGCCGCATTTCAGTATACGTTACGACGTCGCGGCATAGACAAGTGAATATTCCATCGACCGCAGCAAGTGATTATCGCCAAAGAAAAAGCAAAAACTATATATATTGTTTGTTCCGTGTGGATATATTTTGTAGAAAGAAATAGTGTTATCTTTTTAAAACTACGAAAAATCAACTTGAATATAGACGATTTTTCTTGACTCAATTTCACTCGGCGTGCAAGTTTGGACGCTACAACGACGTGAAGACATTTCTCGAGGCCGGACAGGATCCCAATCTCGCCGTGCAAGCCACCAGAGAATCGCCTTTACACTTGGCTCTGGTCCATAACAATGGTGAAGTGGCCGCATTGCTGCTGGGATACGGCGCTGATCCGAACTGGGCTAATGCAGACGGTTCGACACCTTTGCACATTATTTACGATGGAGAACACACGGATATAAATTAGCAAAGTTATTATTCGAGTTATGCGGCGAATTTAATCAGCGGTTGCGGGTGAACGCCAAAGATTTTAATGGTAACACACCATCGCATTTAGCATTGTGCAAAGAAGATGAATCTTCGATTAAACTTTTGCTGAGGAAAGGGGCTGATCCAAATTTAACCAACGAGGAAGGAATGACTTGTTTGCATATTATTTGCGTCAGAACTCCCGCCAATGACCTAGCCAAGTTGTTTTTCGAGATCTGCAGCGAATTGAATTAGCGGTTGCAGGTGGACGCCAAGGACAAGGATGGTAACACACCGTTACACTTGGCTCTAGAACACTCTGCCAACAATGAAGCAGCGCAACTATCGCTCAAACATGGCGCCAACCCGAATTTGGCTAATGCAGAAGGATCGACTCCTCTGCACATCATTGCAAAGAGTCACAGTGATTGCGGATTGATGAAGCGATTCTTCGAATACATCGTTGACATCAAGAAGACGGTACAGATCGACGCCCGAGACAATCAGGGCCAGACACCACTTCAATGGGCAGTGAGCAATTTATCACTGAATACTGTTGATGTACTCTTGAATCGTGGTGCTAATCTGTCCAGCTTCGTTTTTCCAACGATGGCTGTCTCCTACAATTATTCGACTTCGTTCAATTTGCAACTAACAACGTTTATTCTGGCTGTGGTTGAAAAGTTGCAGAAAAAAGGATACAAGTTAAACGGACGCGACACCATTACAGTTATGAACGCTTTCGATGCGCACGGATTTTTCACGATGTCGGCAAGTCTTGACGATGAATGGTATAACGATCAGGAGTTCGTAAAAAAAGCGAATGAAATGGCGATAAAGCAGAATTTATATCTCAACGACCTAATTCGATTACTTTCCGAAGAAAAATTTGAAAAACTATTCACAAACATTGATATTTTCCATTTCGCAAAGTCGCGAAAATATTTCAAATTGTCTGAAACGTATCACAATACGTGTGGTACGTACTTGTGTGAAATGCTTTTAAAAAGATTTTTCCGACCATCGGCCCTTGAACCTCTTTTCAAGTTGATGTGCTACAAGTTACCTTAGCTTTGCTGTGAAAAGATCATCGAAAATCTGAAGCATAAAGATATACGACGTATTTGCTTAGCAGCTGAGGGCAAAAGCTTGTAATGTTAATAAGCATATTTTTAGTATTTTGACGTAATGTAAAAATGAATAAACTTGAAAAAATTTTAAATTTATAATAGTACTTTACGATTCTAGTGGCATAAGTAACACTTTTTGGCACGGCGTAGTTTAGAGCCCGAGCGTAGCGAGGGCTCTAATAGCTGGGCCGAAAAGTGTCCCCATGTCACGAGTATCGTACAACATTTTATAGCACTGTGCTAAGTTCACATTTATTCCCCCTTTTCCGATGCATAAGTCGCACTTTCTGTGCGATGCGAACGTAGCTGTGCCATAATGTGCGACTTATGCCACCGAAAAGCGTGCCATAAATGTGAACTTATGCCACACAGTGCTATAAATGTACTTTTATTTTACTTTTCTCAACAATTTACCACAATTAAGTATAAAAAGCCAGAAGGTGAACAAGCATAACAGAAGTAATCGCTGCCAATGTATTGGCAAGTAGCTTCCTCATACTTTTTTTTTTAACTTCAAAATAAATTGGAAATATTATTATCATCTTTTCTAATTTGTTTACAAAATAGTTTCAATCATAAATTATTTCTCAAACGAACGATACAAAAAAAAAAGAAAAAAAAATTTTTTCTTCTTCGTTTATCGCTTAATCAAATCTTCTGGCTTAATCCTTAATCCATCCATAAACAATGTTTTGACACATCATAAATTTTGAACACGAACCTATACAAAACTAAGAAGAAAAAAAAATAAAAACCAATTTTCATTTTCAAAACGTAACTTTTCGAGCTTACGGTGAATCTTTACACTTTTTATGTTAAATCAAAGCTTAAGAGCTCTTCCTTAAAAAAAGTATGACTTTTATTAAAAAAAACCAGTTTGTTTTAGAACGAATATGACAAAACTAAAAAGAAACATGAAAAAAAGAATTTTTTTCTCGAATATCCCTCATAACTTATTAAATACTTAACGCAAAACTAAAAATGATAATTTGGCTTCTTTTTGACATCGAAACGAATAAAAATAAGACATCTACAGTAACGATACGAACTACCGACATCGAGATATCACTGCGCACATCCCAACGCACGCACGCACACACACACACACACACACACTCAGGAGGAGACGCCACGTGCCTGACGAGCCAGCTCCACCACCACCACTCCAAGCAGGAGCAATTGTACCGGCCGTCACTCTGGAAGAGCTGCGAGGAGCATGCAGGAGGATCAAGGACCACACTGCGCCTGGGCCGGACGGAGTACCGAACTCCGCTATCAAAATCGCCATCGACACGCACCCTGACATCTTCATGCAGGTGTACACGGTATGCCTGCGTACCGGTGTCTTCCCCGCGTGCTGGAAACGACAGAGGCTAGTCCTACTGCCAAAGCCAGGCAAGCCCCCCGAAGAACCATCGTCGTACAGGCCGCTCTGCATGCTCGACACAGCGGGCAAGATTCTGGAAAGAATCATCTGCGACCGCCTCGAAGCCATCACCGAGAGCCCTGAGGGCCTCTCGGACCGCCAGTACGGCTTCCGGAAGGGACGATCGACGATCAACGCCATCGAGAACGTCATCGCTACCGCTCGAGAGGCTGTCGCGGGCAAGAGATGGAACCGCGGCACTAAGAAATACTGCGCCGTCATGACCCTCGACGTGAAAAACGCGTTTAACTCGGCTAGGTGGAACAGCATCCACGCCGCGCTGCGCCGGATGCGCACGCCTGAGTACCTGCTGAGAATAATCAGCAGCTACCTCTCAGCGAGAGTCCTCGACTACAACACGGACGACGGGCCAGAGTCCTACAGAGTCACGGCAGGCGTTCCGCAAGGATCGGTCTTGGGGCCCATCCTGTGGAACGTCATGTACGACGCTGTCCTGCGCCTCAACTTCATAGGCAACGTAAGAATCGTAGGCTTCGCGGACGACATCGCCCTACTGGCCGTTGCCAAGCACCTGTGGCAGATCGAGTACGATCTGAGCGCTGCTATCGAGCTGGTGCGCGACACGCTTCACGAGCTCGGCCTTGTAACGGCTGACCACAAGACCGAGGCCCTACTGATCACCAGCAGGAAGGAAATGGAGAACATCACCATCACAGTCGGCGACTGCAGCATAAGGTCGTCCCCCTGCATCCGCTACCTGGGCCTACACATCGACTCCAGGCTGAGGTTCGACCAACATCTCCGAACCGTCAGCGAAAAGGCAGCAAGAGTGGCTGGAGCCCTCGCGAAGATCATGCCCAACACCGGTGGGCCCAGAAGTAGCCGACGAGAACTCTACGCTCGCGTCGTCGACTCTATCCTCCTGTATGGAGCGCCCATCTGGAGATGTGCGACGGAGACGGAGGCCTACATCCGTCAAGCGGAGGCCGTGCATCGACGAGCCTGCCTGCGCGTGATCAGCGGGCGACCACATGTCTCCTTCGACGCGACGTACGTGATAGCCGGCGTACCGCCGCTGGCCCTGCTGGTGGACGAGCGAGCGCGAATATACCAGCGCCGCCCGGAGGACGTCAAGGAGGAAGAAAGAAGAGAAACGCTGAGGAGGTGGCAGGACCGATGGGATCGGGCCCCAAAAGGCCGATGGACACACAGGCTGATTCCAAAGATCGCAGAATAGGTAGAGAGGGGACATGGAGAAGTGGACTACCATCTCACACAACTCCTGTCCGGGCATGGCTACTTCAGAGGTCATAGCCAGCGCTACGATAACACCCTTAGCGCACTCTGCCCGGCCTGCCCAGTCACAGTAGAAGACGCGGAGCATGTGTTTTTTCGCTGCCCGCGATTCCAAGAAGAAAGGGAGGGACTACAACAGGCCCTCCAAGAAGAAATCGAGCCGGAAAACATCACCCGGCTCATGCTCGTGACCGCAGGCAATTGGCTGGCGGTAGCATCCATCGCGCAAGCAGTCGTCACTAGACTGAGACAAGAGGCACAAGAGGCACAAGAGGCATAAAAGCGACCCGGACGATGCTGTAAGAAGAAGACGATGCTTCTGGTTCCCGAACCTCTAATCACTGTAAGGTGGACGGGGGATGTACGGAAAAGACACAGATGTAGCAGAGAAGCTCTATAGAGTCCCCACCGAAGTAATGTTTATCGACGGTTCCCGGTGGGGCACTCGTTTCGAAGGGCCACTGGCTGCAGAGTTCACTCTGCCCACGTCCACAAAAAAAAAAAAAAAAAAGTCATGTGACAGCAATTAGATCTCAATTAGATACTCTATGATTATTAGTTAATAAAGTCAAAAATCGGTCAGACACAAAACTTCCAAAATGAGGAAGCAAAAAAATTATTTTTAACAAAATTTTCAAATTTAAAAGTTGCGCAACTGCGAGTTCTTTTTAGCTCGCGCGCGCGAGTCGTCGTCGAGTGATAAAATCCTTGTTCAGAGCTGTTGTTCTCTGGCACCTCTCTCGGTGTAATTATAACTTGGATTGATTGACGCACTAATTCATCTTTCAAAAATAATTTAATCCAGTGACCATCGCCGTCAAAGTTGTTAGAATAACCCAAGTAACCGTAAGAGCAGCAGTTATGGCATTTCATAGTCCAAAAATTCATCAGGCCTTATCAGAGTAATATTGTAAAATTTTTATTTTACGAATCAGCCAATCTATTACATTTGAAAGGACGAGCGCTGTTCGATCTGTACACAATGTGCCGCCGCGGCATTTTTATCGACTTGCTATTAAACAACTGTGCCCACGTGCACGTTGGCTGGAAGTTTCTCTGTGTCGATCTAGTCTTAATTTTTAATGATTGTTTCAGATAAACAAAACCCAAATATATGCTTTGGATTGAAAAAAAAAGATTTTTTTCAACAAAATTTCGAATTTCAAAATTTGCGTGACTGCGCGAGTCGTCGTCGAGTGATAAAATCCTTGTTCAGAGCTGTTGTTCTCTGGTACCTTTCTCGGTGTAATTATAACTTGGATTGATTGAAGCACATATTCATCTTTAAAAAATAACTTAATCCAGATTCGATTGTCGTCAAAGTTGTTATAATAACCCAAGTGCTTGTGTAGAGCTGAACAGTGCCGCGGCATTTTTCTCGACTTACTTTTGCACAACTGTGACTGCTGCACGCTGGCTTTATCGTTCGTTGTGTCGATCTGGTCTTATATTTCAATGATACTCAGAGATACAACGAAGCCAGTCATATGCCTCTGATTGGACAAAAAAGATTTTTTTTAACAAAATTTCGAGGTTCAAAATTTGCATGTAAGCAAGGACCATTCGAGCGCGCGCGCGTGACTTGTTTGAAGTTAAATGTTTAATTTTCTGTGCTCTCACTTGTGATCCGGTGAAATAAATACTAGTATGATCTTAAGGACTTATTAATGTTTGAAAAAAAATTAAATCCAGTCTCGATGGTCGTCAAAGTTGTTATAATAACCCAAGTAACCCCATGTGCAGATCCAACACATTCAACACATCTTACACAGATCCTCGCTAGCCTACTGGCGATACTCGGTAGACCTGTGATTGGCCAATAAAATTATAAATACATAGGAAAATTTAATTGAAACATTGGCCAATCTATTAAATATCATTCATTAACATCTGTCAACGTTTACGTCTATGTTTTGCTGATCCAGAAATTTTATTGAACGAATCGCGGTGTTCGATGCGCACCCCGACTAAGTCAGAGCCTTGACCTTTATCACGTGCAGATCCGGCATTTATTTTATCGAAAAAATAATCAAAAGGCATAGAAAGTTAGCTTTTTTCATTACCTTTTCAATGAACTATGGTACACCAGGGGTAAAAATTAACCTACTAATTTTAGAGGCCAAAGACTACAAGAAAACATGGTTTTTTACGTAAAAATACCTATTTCCACAGAAAACCTCTGCAAATCCGGCATTTATTTTATCAAAATAATAATCCGAAGGCATAGGAAGATTGCTTTGTTTATTACCAATTCAATGGTAACTATGGTAACTATGGTACACCGGGGGTAAAAATTAACCTATTAATTTTAAAGGCCAAAGATAACGAGAAAAGGTGGTTCTTACGTGGTTTTTTAAGCGAAAAATCGACAAAGTAGTGTTGAAGAAAAATGAGCTTAAAAAATTTTTAAATATATGTCAGTTTCTTGTCATTGACAGCCGACCGAAGCCATTTAACCAATACAATATTCGACCAACTGATTTCAGAATATAGTAACCAACACATCGGACACAGATCCTCGCTAGGCTGGCGATACTCGGTAGACCTTTGGTTGGCCGATGAAATTATAAGCATATGGAAAAATTAATTTAAAACATTGGCCAATCTATTAATTATATTTAATTAACATCTGTTACCGTTTATGAATATTTTCTTTCAGATTTATTAATTTTTATATTGTATTATAAATTTATATGTGCTTTAATGAAAAATCACGAGCCAATCAATGTTAATAGTTTGTCTCGAGCAAGCCTAGGTGATGAGTTGAATAATTGCATAATTGTTACTTACTTCAATTAATGGGTGTAAATGTAACCGGAAAATGGCAATTAAATCAAATCTAAATCAAGCTATGAACGCAATATTTTTATCAAGTAGAAACCGTGAAACAGTTGCGTCACTTCCAAATGTATTGGTTCATTGGCACAGTTGAGATTGATTCCTAAGCAGCGTCTGAGTCGAGGCGTCCTTACGGCAAATCGTGACCAAACAGCTCCCAAGACGGATATCTGAAATAGACGGATTGAAAAATGTTTATTAATTTAAAAAGTAAATTTCAATCTCAGCGACCCCCATTGATAATTATATCATTGGAAAGCTTATGAAATCTACTTTTAATGATATAAATTTCAAAAAGATGGTTAATTTTTAAAGCTGACGAAGGACTGCGATTCCCCCAAGAGCCCATTTCAAATCTGCTAAACTTTTAATGTAATTATCACTCGAATTTGTTTGGCAACCCATAATTTTTTTGTAACCAATGAATTTGTTACTTAATAATTATCATCATGTGTTAAAATTTTACGAGGATGGTAAATGAAGTACGTTTTCGATCGAGCCTCTTTAATATTCGCTAAAGACCTATCTATGCAAACGGAACACAGGAAAGAAAATTACAAATTACAAATCTTATAGCTTGCTATTTAATCGATCTAGTCTCGTTATGGAGTCAATCTCGCTATTCAATCGATCGAACGTTGCAAATTGCCTCATAAAATTCTTCGTATCCCTGATGACTGATCCGACGATGATTGATATTGATATAGGCATGATCAAACGGTTTTTTACTCCCTCGACATTTGAAAAATGCTTTTGATTTTCGTACGTATGTGCGTAAGATGATCGTGCGGTTGTAATAATTTTGTAAAGTTCATTCGATTTTTTTTATATTATAACAAAGAATGCAGGTACTCACTCAAGTCGGACTATATTATGATTAATGTAAGAAAACGTCCACTGCGTAACTTGACTTGCGTGCGTCGTTTGTTTGTCGCACGGAGAAATAATTTTTCTCACGTATATTTATTAAATAATAACTTTAAGCACTAATGTCAATCGGAAACTGAACAATGATGAATTTTAAATAAAAATGGAGATAATGGGCCAAACTAGCGAGATAAATTGTGCGTTGATACAGCAATGGCTCAAGCAGAAATGCGCGCTGCACTGATTTCAGTCTAAAACAATTGACACTCAATGCGATACTGATTGAAAGGGCGAGCTTAGCCACAATTCGCGGGCAAAATTTACTCGACTGTTTTGTTCGGTACCGTTAGTCTCGAAAGAACGCACATGTCTTGCCGTTTTCTTAGAATTGTTACCAACGACGCGAATCGCTAGGCCTTTGGTGGCTTTATTAACCAATGGCGATTTTTTTTTTTTTTTTGAACAAATGAAAAATTCTTGTAGTGCACGAACGTACGTATATCTTCATGCGATTGCAATAATTTTAAAAAGTTTATTCTAGGTTTTAACAAAACAACAGAGAACATGGATACTCACTTGAGTTTTAGTTTGGCTATTGTGTAATTAACGTAGAAAAACCTCCAATGGATCACCAGTCTGTTTTGAAAAATATATTTATCACTTGAATAAAAGTTTTTAATGATGTATGTTCCTTTGACGATAATGATTAATACTAATGTCAGTCACTATAGCTACCGTGCAAATATTTACTTTACAAGAAAATGCAAATAATTAACTGAGCTATCGAGAAAAATCTTGTGCGTGTGCTGCGACTACTAGAGCGAGAATGTGCAGCGCTCGTATCCGTCTCCAATAATGACGATGCTTAGTCCGCTGACAAGCGTTACTGCCCACTGAAAAGCTCGCTCGAGTTCGGATATAGCCGTGCGCGTGAGACGTATTATACATAAACAAAGCAGATAGCAGCAGAAGTGCAGAAGAGCAATTCGACTCGCGACTTGAGAAAGTTTTTCAACGACGCGCGAGTGGCTAACAGAGTATATTATATTTGCGACGGTAAGGAGTATACACACACGCACGCGCGCGCGCAAAGTGTAACAAGTGGAGATTAAATATGTATTCTGCATAACTATATGCAGCGTGCCAAAGAATTTACGCGTATAAAAACTGGGACGTATAAATGTGCTTGCATTCTCCAATTTCCTCGAGCTTTTTGTTGTCTCCTTAAATGGCTCGAATCGCGAGTTTCATTAAATGTTTAATAAATTTCGAATATAAAAGTTCGCGTTCATGAATATATTAACGTTATAATTGCACAGAGATAGGAGGCGCTTGTATTTTCTTTAATAGCAAACAATTTCCCCCAATGCGAGAGAGAGATAGGAAAGGGAGGAGAAAGATCTTGAAAAGTAACTAAACTGCTGACAAATGATTTTATTTTTTAGTTGTTTTTATTTTAAAAATTTTCCATTCATTATGATATTTGGAGTCGATGACCATGATGATTGGTCAAAAAAATCAATAACGGTGATCTGAAAAATAATATTTCGTGTTTAAAAATTAATTTACATGCATAGTAGTTAAAAATTTATTTCTTTATTACTTGTATAACGTGTGCACCGTTCATAAACTCATTTCCGCTGATGATAAACTGAAAAACAATTAGTTCTCATGAAATAATTAATTTTTTTTAACACGAATATGATTTTTTTTTTACCTTGAGACATTCATGGTCTTGTCGGAATCTTCGTTCTCGTTCTCATCATCTTCTTCCGAAATCATGGTCTTGTGAGCTTCTTCCTGCACAGCGTAGATCTTATCTATGATTATTTCTATTTGTTGGTTTACGCTGATGAGTGAGTCCAATATCTTGGTTAGGTTCACGTTATCACTAACATCAAAATTATCCATCGCGTGCTGTAATAAATTAAAATTAAAATATTATAATGCTTACATTGATTTTTTGAGCACAGAAAGTTATTACATTGTGATATTATGTAGGCAAGCAAGCATGGAAGAAATTACAGAGACCGAGAGAAAAGGAATGAAAAAGAGTTTCGCGCTCTAAGTCTAGCACAATTTATGCTCATTCTCGAGTGCAATCTATGATCTAAACTGACCAGGATATTACCGTAACCGAATCATAATGCTAACAACAACCAAAACGTGACCACGCTCGAATCGAGCCGAATCGCGCTCAGCCGGGCTCGTGCGCGACCCGTTCTAACGTACGAGGCCGAGACGTGGTATGTATAAGCGCTCGCGCGCATGCCACCTTTGATTGCATGCTGCGCGATCGTAGAAAACACGACGCTTGAGGCTTTCATATAACTATACTAAAAGCGAATGCGCTACAACGTAAACACAATAACGAACACACGCGTGAAGAGCAGAATCGCATCGTGAAAACTATACTATGCACCTATCCATTTGTATGGGTTGTAACGAATATATTATTCGTTAGGCTCTCTCCCGGCAATTGATATTAATTTTGAATTAATCATAAATATTATGTACCTCTATTTCAGCACGACAGATCGTCGGCCGATGGGTCGCGGCGTCGCTGGTGTGCGATAAAGGGGAGAGGGAGAGATAATTTCGGGGCTCGCGCCTAAGATGAACAGGCCCGCGAGCCGAGACTGTTACTGGCTTTGCTACCGATTGCGTCACGTTGCCTGGCATACGCTTGCCTTAATATTGTATTATAATTTTCGCTATTATGAAGTAGAGTTGATAAGTCGAGACACGTTAATTTGTGCAACTGCAGTACGCGGGTGCAAGTGCCTTTCGTTGCAAGGGTGCCAAGCGAGCCATCCGGATAGGCTGACAGCCAATTGTAAGTACTTGTTCGACGTAAACGTAATCTCTCTCTCTTCGTACACCGAGCGGGGCAGCGGCTCGTGGAGATCATAGTCGTGCGCGCGAATCTCATCTTCGGCAGAAGCCGACTTAATTTATTGTTTCACTCACATCACAGGCCATTGCCTAATTTGATTTACATTGTTTTTTTGTGTTTTCTTAGTTTTAGTTAATTTATTATTTAATAAATCGATTTATTTCAATTGGAAAGCACGACTATTTCCTCAGCCAAACCTCACTCTGCTCACCCGAACCACGGATCTTCAAGATCAATTTCCCCGTTATAAAATGGCGCCCAACGAGTTAAACGTTAATACGTTATTAGCAGATAGGTTGAGAATAGTTTAAGGGGGGAAAGGTACCTAAAATCGAAAAAAAATTAATTTTTTTTTGCTTTTTCGATAGGATTTTTCCTCAGCTTTTCAACGCCGCAACCCGAATTCAAAAATTCCAATTCTATCGTAAGATACAGCCTATTTAGTATCGATACTTTTAAGTTTATTCTAGCAAAAATGAATAAAATAACACTAAATCAATATAGCGTTTTTTAATGAGTCTAAAGACTAACTTTAATAAACGTCATAACTTTTTCGATAGGATTTTTCCTCAGCTTTTCAGCGCCGTAATCAAATTCTAATTCCAATTCTATCGTAAGATACAGCCTATTTAGTATCGATATTTCTATGTTTATTCTAGCCAAAATGAATGAAACTACTCAAAATTAATATAGGCGTTCTTTTATGAGTCTAGGGACTTTTTCATGTTGTTAGCGCCATCTATTGACTCGATTCCTAACCATGTTTCGAATAATCGGCCCAAACCCGCGGTTTTTTAAACGTAGCTCGATAACAATACGTTACTTTTGCACTGCGTTGCGTTTGCTACTGTATAACGTTCACTTGCTAGAAAAAAGTTTTTTACCTTGTTTGTTATAAATAAGTGTAAAGTTAATATTTTTTCGACTTGAGTGGGTGCTATATACATTTTCAGGAAGACTCATTTTCAGTTATTAGTATTACAGATTATATAATTAAAATTATTAGTGAGTGGGTGTTGGTGATTTTATTTTCAGGAAGATTTTTATTATTGCAGATAATACAGATAATAAAATCATAAGTTTAGATAATTCAGTGATTTAGACAATACAGATTATATAATTATTGCATGTAAAAAATTCTACCTTAGTTTATTTGGATACTATAGAATTCAGATTATTTTTGAGTCATGCCACGACCAACAAAGAGACTTAGATCAAATCCAGACCTGAAGAATTCTATTGGAAGAAAAAGAAAGTTATATTTCAGAGGCAATCAGTACACGCAAGCTCCTTCAACTGATAGGGTAATAAATGCTCGACAAAGATCTGCAGCTGAAAGTAATAATCCAAGATTGAAAGCTGCATCAAGAAGAAAGATTTTACCTTTATCAGATGAACAGTCGCAAGCAGGATCTGCTCAATTTCGCTTGGTAGACTTTTCACTTTTGCTTCCATTTTTACAAGAAAATTTAAGATGTAAATGTGGTTCTGAAGTCACCTTTAATGAGACTTCAATGCGAGGGCTTGGATTTACATTAGAGTTAGAGTGTGAAAACTGTTCTGCTTCTGCATCTGTCACTTCATGCAGGATGATTGGACCAAAGAAGAATTTATATGAAACAAACAGAAGATCCATCTTTGGCATTCGCTCTCTAGGATTAGGCTTGACCAGCCTAAGAACATTTTGTGCTATTATGGACTTGCCTCCTCCAATTGGTCAAAAAACATATGACACAATGAAGGATTGCTTGGGTCGTGCAACTAAAAAAGTTGCAGATGAATCAATGCGCTCTGCTGTTGAGAAAGAAATTCAACTGACAAAACAGAGAACTAACAGTCTCTGGTGATGGCACTTGGCGTACACCAGGCTTCCATTCTCACCAAGGTGCTGCAACAGTTATTGGATTAAATACTGGGAAGGTTTTAGATGTTGCCACAAAAAATAATTTTTGTAAAGCTTGCAGCCTGTGGGAAAATAAAGATAAAGAGACTGGCTCATATGATGATTGGCTTGAACAACACAAACCATTTTGTGAAGCTAATCACACAGGCAGTTCTGGCAGTATGGAAGTAGATTGTATTTCAGATATTTTCAAGAGATCTGTTGGGAAATATAAAGTAATCTACAAAAATTACATTGGCGATGGAGATGCCAAAGTATATAAGAGAATATGTGCAGATGAGCCCTATGGAGAAGATTTTAAGATTGACAAGAAAGAAGATATCAACCATGTAGGCAAGAGGATGGGAAAACGCCTACGCGATAAGAAGAAAGAGCTGAGCAGAACTCACCTGAGTGATGGCAAAACTATTGGTGGAAAAGGCAGACTTACTGGTGCAGTTATTGATATGCTGTCCAAGTATTATGGTAAAGCAATTAGAGATAGTTCCACAGTCGAAAATATGTACAATGCTATATGGGCTACTTGGAAACACAAAAGATCCAGTGACCGAGAGCCTCAACATGATCTCTGCCCCACTGGTCAAAATTCATGGTGCCAATGGCAAAAAGCCAAAGCAAATGGCACTTTGAAGACCTTCAAGCACAAAAACTCACTTCCACCAGCAGTTATGGATGCCATAAAAAGTATCTACACTGATTTGAGTAAAGTGGAACTCCTACAAAAATGTGTTGGACAATTCACCCAAAATCCAAATGAATCGTTCAACCAGACATTATGGAAATATGTTCCTAAAAAACTGTGGAGTGGCAACACAGTTTTTAATATTGGAACATACTTTGCAGTATCGACCTTCAATGATGGCAAGTCTGGTCTTATCAAGATGATGAGGGAGTATGATATTTCTCCAGGACTATACGCCATTCGATTCAGTCAAGAAGAAGATAAGAAAAGAATAGAAAAGAAAGTATAAAACTGTGTTGGCCTCCCAAGAAGTCAGAAGATCCAACCGCAAGAGGAAACTTCATGAAAATGATGACAGTTATGTACCAGGAGGCCACTGAATTTCACTTCTCACTATAACTTTATGGTAATTCACTAAACACTTTATCATTTTTCTATTCTTCTTTTTTCTATTCTTTCATTGCACTGCATCTGTAAATATTTTAGTCATTCTGTGCTGAGAATGACAAATAAAGCCTGAAAACAAACACAAAGTATCACTACTCTTACATCAGTGGTATATGTAAACATAGAAAAGTAAAATACTTATCTGATTGCTGCTCAAATTATTGATTTTCAAGGCTAAACATGGACAATTTTGGAAAAAAAACTATTGAAATAGCTTCATGGTTTTATTATGAATCTCTATAAAAAATTTCAAACATATAATTACACCTACATATACTTTTATTGCTTGTAAAAAAAATGCATTATTTAGCTGATATATAAGAAGCAAATGTGTCACATGTCTATGCTGCAAGCAGAAGCAGAAAACTTTACTGTCTGCTACATAATGTAAACAGTACAGTCAGTAACGCCACCACCAGTTTCATGTGCTAACCTAGTACATATGAAATGTCAACAAGTCTGTTTCATTCACTAAATAATACATTTTTTTATAAGTCAAAAAAGTGTATGCAGAGTGCAATTATATCTTTGAAATTTTACACAGAGATTCATAGTAAAGTTATAAAGATGTTTCAATAGGTTATTTTTTAAAATTGACTGTGTGTAACAGTGGAAATCCAAAAATTCAGCAGTGATTGGATGAGTGCAAGATCATTACTTTAATCATTGATATCACTGATATATAGATGTGTATCAGAAAATCTTTTTCATGTGTAAATAAAAGTAGTGATACATTGTAAGTGATTTTAGACGTATTTGTAGCCATAAACGTCAATTTTTTAGATTTATGTGTAGAAAATATATTAGTGCAATGAATTTCAGGGATTCAATCATGGTCATTGGGGTCTCATTTTGTTCATTAGATGTGTGGTTACAAACGCAAGCACTTTCAGATTTTTAAATTAGTTATACTCATTTTGCCAGACACATATACACATTTATTCATTGACATCATATAATAAAATACAATTGTGCTAGGGATATAGCCTGAAAAAAGTGCAAATTTTGTCCAATACCTTTGAAAGTGGTTGCGTTTGTAGCTATTGTTATGTAGAACAACTCCTGAAAGTTTCAGCTCAATTGCTCAAACGGTTTACATTAAAAGTTACGGCATGCAAGCAATTTTTAGATGAAATATTACTGCCCAGAATTTAAAAAAAACAAAATTATCCCAATAAATACACTGATAATGTATTGAAGTCACTAAGGCCATGCCAAACTTTTTAAACTTTGAAAAAACAGTTACATTACATATGACTTGAACAACAATGACCCCTGAAACCAATATTTGATTATCCCAGACAACTAAATGCGCTAAATTATAATTAAACACTATTTCCCAAGTTATTCATGAATTCGCTAAGTTTGGTTTCATGATGAGTTAGGTACTTTCACTCTTCACATAAACATGAAAAACCTCACATGAAAACTCAAACTTACACTGAGGGTGCGTTCACAGTGGCGATAAATTCCGAAAAAACGGCGATGCAGCGAGACTGACGGAAAGTCTAAACGGTCTGCCTCGAAATTTGATAGGATCACATAACAAAGAATTTTTAGATCCCTTAGATACTGCAACCGCCGAGGAGGTTATGCTTTCCTGATACATGAGGCGATCAGTCAGCTCCATCATCGGTCAATTTCTACGACACATTTCCGAGCCGACCAATTTTACATCGCTCTACTCACCCGATGATCATGATTTCCTAATCCCGAGTCACCCGTACATCGATGCAAGCACCGGCGTTAGCACTGGCGTTAGCACCAGTGTTAGCACCGGTATTTATCTCGGTATATATCCCGGTGTTTATCTCGGTATTTTGTCGATATATATCCCGGTGTTTGTCTCGGTATTGTGCCGGTATATTGGGATGCACTTTGAGTGCTTTTACAAATACTTTCTCGCCGGTTTTTAAGTCCGTGATTTTATGAGAATTGTTCAACTTATTCGCTCGTTTCTCACCGATTTTACGAATATTGTTTCGCGCCTGGTTTATGATTTCATCGTGCGGCACGTATGTACGTTGCGTCGCGATTAATTTCGTCCAGAAGCGGTCCGGCTTCTTACCTGTCTGTAGTTCGAGGGGTGTGAAACCGGTTGTCTCATTAACCGTTGAGTTCATTACTTCAGCGATCATCCCACACCATCGCGACCAACACCGATGATCATGGCTTGCAAGGGACCGTAGGAACCTACCGATCTCCTTGTTATAGCGTTCAACGATATTCGATTGCGGGTGTCTAATTGATGAATAAAAAATACGTATTCCTGCCCGACGGGTCGCGATTTTCCAGGGGTTCGATGTGAACTGACTTCCATGGTCGCTCTGGATTGATTTCACGGCTCCGTACTGCGGTACGTATTGCTTCATGATACAATTGATTGCGGCATAGGATGTCGCATTCACAAGCGGATAAATTTGAACAAATTTTGAAAAAGCGTCAACGATTACAAGAATATGTTTGTATTGATTCACGGACGGTGGAAAAGGCCCGATAAAATCTATTGATATTAGTTCATTTGGTCGCGAAGGAGTGATAGGTTGAGATCGACCGTAGAGTGGATGACTCGTGCTCTTTGTACGCTGACATAAATCACAACTTTTCAATGCTTGCGCTGTTAATCGCGTTAAGTTTTGACAATAGAAATCTTCAGCGATATACAAAGCAACTTTCTTTGCGCCTACGTGTCCTAATAATTCATGTGTCTCGCGCGCAAGTGATTTTAATATTACCTTTGGTAAGTAAATTTTGTCTTGTGCGTCAGTACGCCAATGATAGAGTTCATCGCGTTCTTTTACTATTTTTCCTCTCTCTACGAGTCGTGGAAGATGTGGATCTTCTAGCTGTAGTTTTTGAATTGATTTTAAGTCTTTTAGTATTTCTGTGGACGGTTTTCGCGTTAAAAGTTGATAAATTTCAGCGAGTTGACTGTTGGTATTTTCTAAACCTGGTGGCCGCGATAGCTGGTCCGCCAATACATTCTTTTTGCCCGGAATATACTTAATATCAAAATTGTAATCTTGGATCGCGAGGCTCCAACGGGTTAAACGATTGCTCAGAAACTTACAACTTTTTAAATACGTCAAAGCCTGATGGTCGGTTCGGATCTCCACGTAATTTCCAGTTAAATACAAACGGAACTTATTGAGCGCCCAAACAATCGCGAGAAGTTCCAATTCCGTCGTGAAATAATTAAGCTCGGCGGCTTTCAAAGTGCAACTCGCTGCATAAACGATTCTCAAATCACCGGGATCGACTTCTTGACAAAGTGCCGCTGCAATCGCCACTGTGCTCGCGTCTGTGAACAACCGTACGATTTATCGCGTAATGATGATGCAAAAATAATTCCTTACAGAAGAGATCTTTGACTGATTGAAAAGCCTGCTTTTCAACCTCAGTCCATCGCCACGATGTTTTAGCTTTTGTCAATTCGAGTAGCGGTACGCTAGCCTGTGCTAACTTATTTGTAAATCGAGCATTGAAATTAACGAGTCCCAAAAAGCCTTTGACTTGGGTAACATTCAACGGTGGAGGGAAATTTTGAATTGCTTGAGTCTTTGCTTCGTCGGCGCGAATGCCTTCGGGTGTCAAAATAAATCCTATAAAACGAATCGATTTTCTCACCAATTCTATCTTATCGAAATTCACTGTGACGTTCTCGCGTTCAATTCGCCCTAGTAATTCGTCGAGATCAGCGAGGTGCTGCTCAACACTCGGTGAGACGATCAGCCAGTCATCGACAAAGTCAATTACTTTTGCCTTCAGTCCGACGAGTATTGTGTCTGCAGCTCTGTGTAAGGCTGCGCTACTGATCTTAAGCCCGAATGGAACGACAGTATACTGATACGTTCGCCCTTGGTGTAAAAATCCGGTGTATTTGCGCGACTCTGTGTTCAAAGGGACTTGCCAGAATGAAGATCGCAGGTCGATGCTGGACATTATACCGATTTGATCGCATTGTCTCAAAACCTGATCAACGTCCTCTGGGCCATCGTGATCCGTGATCATGCGCTCATTGACTTGTCTCGCGTCTAAACACACGCGTACGCTTCCGTCTTTTTTCGCGACTACAACGAGTGGATTTATGAAACTTGTATTTGATCTCTCGATCATAGTCCAACATTTTCTCGATTTCTTGCGATACTTTATCGAGAGGGGTAACGATCGAACAAAAATGGTTCGCTGTCTCGCATCGGAATTTTATATTCAAAAGATCTAAACCGACCCGGTTCCTTACGGAAACAATGTTTGTGCCGATTGCACAACGCGATGAGTTTATTCTGCATATTTTGATCAAGTTCCGTAGCTGACACTTTTGCTCGGATTTCGTCTTGGCTTATCTCGATCGATGCGCGCAGCGTCTGATCATCATCAACGTAGCACAGCGCTTCGGGAATTTTCATACTCGCGCTGCTCTCTCGTTCCGGTGACGTGACATGCTCGCGTACAAACGCGATTTCTTCGTGTTTGCTTTCGAATCGTTTGACTAAGTCGTAATTGATCGTTGCATGATTTGACTCGTTTCCGATCGTTACCGTTCGATTGTACACATCGATTATCGTGCGGAGGTTATACAGTCCGTCAATGCCAAGAATACATTGTTTAACTAAACCCGGTACCACGAGGAAGCTAATGTTCTCGGTAATACCCTGTATCGTTACGGGGAGCAATATTTGAACTTTGACTCGCACGGCCTTTTCACCTCGAAATCCCGTTACATACGTATTAACTACGGGCAATATGGGATATGCAACGAAATGTATGCGATTTGCCTCAAAGATGCTCTCTTGCAGACACGATACACGTGCTCCGGTATCTACGAGTGAATTTACAATGACATCGTTGCCGAGTATAACTGAAATGCATGGACATTTATCTTCGCGTTTCATTAATTCTTCGTCGTCTGTCAGTAATTCTTCTCGAATGTTACGGTAGATATTGCATAAGTGGAATACGGCTGCAATTTTATGTTTTTTATCCGAATTTTCGATCGCAGCCTGCTTCAGTTTCCCGATACATGACCGATCTCGTTCTCTCTAATTCGATCGTCTTCGACCGCCTCACTAGTGTGAATGTCAATTTCATGAATTGTTGTTGGTCTCGTCGGATTATTGTATCTGTCAGTGTGTTTCGAATTGTTAGAATTATAATTATTAGAATTATAACGATTCGAACTCTGGAATCTTGTGTTGCTATGATTTTGTGTATAATCTCGTTGCCAATACGGCTCGCGCTTGGCTTTGACTGTCTCGCGTTCCGCGTTTAGTTTGCCCATGTTGTCAAGTCGATCCAAGAATTCAATTAAATCGTCAATTCGATGGAGTCGTTGCGTGACAATAGCGTTTTGCGTTACGTCGTCGAAATGACGAGAAAATTTATCTATTAGATCGATTTCGCTTGGTGCATCATCTAACATTTTAACTTGATTGTGAATGCTAATTACACATTCACTACGCGACATATTCTTTTCAGCCGTATAATGCCCAAATTCTAATGACTCTCGTTTACGTGCTTGAATTAAACGATTCCAATATCTTTGTTTAAATTGATGTTGAAATTGTGCGAAAGTGTGAACTGTGTGTGATATGTGATCCCACCAATCGGCACTTGGCCCTTTTAAAGCTTGTTTGACTATGTGTTTAAAGTGCAACTCGGTAAGTCCGACTGCATGTGCATAATCCATAAAGTCATTGAGAAAAATCATTGGTTTTTCGTAAGGCGCAGCCGAGAATGTTGGGATTATGATTTTCGCTGGTTGTAAAAAGCCTTGTCGCTGTACTGTGTGTGGGCATGATTGATTTTGATTTGTGCGTTCTGTGTTAAGCGAATTGCTTCGATTGTTTTGTATGTTTTCGTGTGTTTGTCTCTCTACATTTTGCGCTTGACTTATGTTTTCTGACACGATCCGGTTCATTTGTGTAACTAAATCATTGATACGTTGCTGTATTCTCTGCTCTGCGGCTTCAGTAACTTGTTCTTGTCTACGCGTCATTTCCCGAATTCTATCCTCGTTTCTTTGTTCAAATCGCGCCAAACGTCTGTCGAATTCCTCCAACGTTACGTATCTCGCGTGCGGGCTCTCGAGTGAAGTAGTGTCGCTTATATCGAGGGGTGTCTCAATTACCGGTGCTTTTGGAAAGTTCAATAATAAGTCTTTGTCTCCCGTCTTTGGATGATTTTTCTTTGATCGCGTATTCATTGTTTGTTTTGGTATCGCGCCGGATGCAGAAGACTCGACTTGTATATTCTGTTCGTCTGTATTTGTGTTCGTGTTTTTTGTTGTTGTGTTTTGGTGGTGTTACAAACATCGTTCTTTTATTTTTTTGATGGTAGTTCAAACGGTTTTTAAATATTTAAAGTGCGACGTGCGTCGTCTGTGTAGACTGCGTACACGGCTCTTTAAATTTATGATACGCACAGTGTGACTGCGCGTTCGTCTAGTGTGAATCGCCTAGCTAGCTACTGGAATGTGGCTTAAAGGGATTAAGTCTCGCGTCGCGATACGCTGCGCGTAACTTCTCTTGTTATCGGTCTCGCCTCGATTCTCTTCGCGTTCGATTTGTGTTGGTTTGCTACAGTGAGTTTACTGACTCTGCGCGGTAATTTAACTGATTTTACTTGAGTTTTTCAATCACGACCGCTGATATTCACTGGTTTATCTGATATAACTGAGTTTTTTATCACCTATCCCCACAAGGGATGCCAATTTATTGGGATGCACTTTGAGCGCGTCGCGAGCTTTCTAAGCAAGCGTGCATTAGCATACGCGTTACCAAGTGTAGACGTGAATAAATTAAAGAATTCGCGCGATCCTCTACTCCGACCCAACGAATTACTACCGAAGCGAGGGGGGTTTTTAGTCTATTGAATTCGTCACGGGATAGGTGATGGCATGTGAATTAGACAGTGAATATCATTTATGATTTAAAGATCGATGAACGATTTATTGTTTTAACTATTAAACGACCAGATTTACTTTTAGTACACAGTACTCATTTATGACATATGCTCTTGTTCTAATTTCCGAACTAGGTGTGACGAGCTCACCGACTACTTCGGAGTGCGAAGCTTGGTCAGCCTTGCTTGTCGACACTTAAGTGGACTTTACCTTCAGAGTCTGAGTTGACTGGTTGATAGCTGCTCCTGGGGCCCCGCTTGAACTTAGTTGTTGGTCCCTGCACAGGAATTGGGCTAGAACCTCGCGAGTACGAATTACCCGAAAATGAGTGACATGCATTCACTCTGTCTCTCCCTTGCATTGAGCACGGATGATGTCAAACATAGTTTGAGACAGAGTGACGTGTGCAAGAGCTTCTAACGGCGCTTAATTAATGTCGAGACCTGATACAGAAACTCTTGCGATTTATGAGGTGAAATCTAGTGGAACGGCTCCAAGCTAGACGTAGTTAGTGGCGTCGCTACTCACATTGGCCTCGGATTCGCGATATTTTGACTGTGGCCACACGAATTCCCGAACAATGTGTACGTTCTGCTTACTCACTCGCGCTGCGATACGCACTCACGACGGTGTGGCAGACACGATTTCACGATTGGCCACGTGATCCAATACACGACGGAAAAAACTCTCGTGCCGCGTACTCGATCCCGATCTCGATTTTATATTAATTCACGCGTCGCGAGAGTTTGTCTCACGAAATCAATAATACTCGATAATTATTAAATTATAATGCACCCGGCTAAGAGATAACAACTCAATTTTGCTGAAAGCGAATATAACTATCTGTACGGTTACAATTAAACTAAACGCGCTGGCCCTTGAAATCATCCTTTCTACCTTACGCGTTTGCCAATGTGAGTGGGGCGCTCTCCTTTTCCCTTTCCTCTCACTGGAGAGTGATTAGTGATATTTGCGACTGCTTGGTCAC